>WYDI02040051.1:0-57730 GCA_009867235.2 Psittacus erithacus
CTGAGAAAGTTGAGGCTGTTCATCCTGGAGAAGAGAAGGCTGCATGGAGACCTCATAGCAGCCTTCCAGTATCTGAATGGGGGCCTACAAGGATGATGGAGATGGACTTTTCATTAGGGACTGTAGTGATAGGACAAGAGGTGATGGTTTAAAACTTAAACAGGGGAAGTTTATATTGGATAGAAGGAATAAGTTCTTTATTGTAAGGGAGGTGAGGCTAAGAATGGATTACCCAAGGAAGTTGTGAATGCTCCACCCTTGGCAGTGTTCAAGGCTACGTTCAAGGCCACCCAAGGACAGAGCCTTGGATGACATGGTTTAGTGTGAGGTGTCCACGCCTATGGCACAGAGGTTTGAACTTGATGATCTTAAGGTCCTTTCCAACCCTAACTATTCTATGATTCTATGACATTAATCCTCAAATAACTTTTAAAAGGCTCCAAAGGTCCCCCACTGAAAATTGCTATGTACTCTGGTTAAAAAAATATTTCTATATTGTTATATAGTTATATTTTTATATATATATGTAGTTATAACCATTTCATTAAGTTCTAGTGCCTGATAACAGAACCTTATGTTGGCTTCAGTAAGTAACTTTTCTTGAGAAAGCACTGCATGGTAAAAATTTAAGTAGAGTCACTGGGGTTTACAAGAAAAACAGAACCTTGAGGAAAAATGGGAATGGAGACAAAAAATGGTGAAAAGAAACAAATATGATTTTGGTAACATGGTCTGCCTAACTGAGCAAAAAATTTTGTATGCTCTATTAAGGGAATACAATTAGTAAGCCTTATTTCTCCCCAAAAGATCAGGAGAAAGTACGGGAAGATGTGGAATCTGCAAAAGCGGTCAAAGGTGGTGGAGACAGAGAGTTGTGACGCAAACAGGTAGTGTAAATACAAGCCAGAAAATTCCTGGAAAATTTCTTGATGTGGCTCAGAAGCCTTCTGATCAATCCTGGTGACCGATTTGGCATAATTTCTTCTAGAAGGAGAACTAACACTTGTACAAAAGGGCAGATCTGCTAAAACTGTTCTTTTATTTAACTTTGATCATCTAAATTGTATTTTTATTGTTCTTCCTGTTCAGATCAGGTTGCTCCAAGCCCCATCCAGCCTGGCCTTGAACTTTGCCAGGGAAGTGCTAACACAATGAAATACAAAGCACTGCCATGCAGTTCATTGTGTTAGCTTCCAGCACAACTGTGACTAACTATTGAAACTTAATTTTTTTAATTCTTGAGTAACATTTTGCCAATAAATAAGATTGATTTTAGTAGCTCTGATGTGAAGAGAGTCAAAACAGAATGCAGAACTTTTGGTTCCATGCATTTACTTCCTTGGGTTTTATTCCACTTCACAACTCCACACTTTTCACCGATCTCTTCTATTCCTGGTATCTACCTTTAGATAAATAGCTTTTTTGGGGCGTGTTAGTAGGGTTTTGTTAAGTTGGGGTACAGAAATATGCCATAAGAAAGTATTTCTGCATGTACATGGATTATGACTATTTCAATTTAGAAATAACGTAACGCCTGATGCAAATATGTATATTAACAGTCATAACAATATTTATTTGGGTAACTCAGAAATATGCTGATTAGAAGTTTAATGTTTCAGCAGTGTCTGTGGTAGAAGGGGCTTCTACTGCACAGTAGGTACCTGTCTGCCACCAAGTCCATTTTAGCATTTCAATTTCAGTTTAACTGTTGGATCTTGTCCCATTGGAGGTAATTACATTAATTTTCATTACAATAATGCCTGGAGATTTCAATCAAAATTAGAAAACTTTTGCCAGGTAAGACAAAAACATATGACAGGGCATAGTTCTAGCCCTGAGAAGTCTACAGTTTAAACAGACAGGATGTACAGTGGGAGACTTACTTGCATCTGCAGGCATCCATACATAAGGTCTTAAATACCAGACTGTAGGCAGCTTGCCTAAGTGGAAGTCGGAATTGAAAATACTTTTCCTTAGTTCCTGAAAACTCTCCAAAATAAAACGACCCCAAAAAAGCCTCCTGCAATAGCTGCAG
Organism: Psittacus erithacus; assembly: GCA_009867235.2. Classification (NCBI taxonomy): domain Eukaryota; kingdom Metazoa; phylum Chordata; class Aves; order Psittaciformes; family Psittacidae; genus Psittacus; species Psittacus erithacus. The sequence continues at coordinate 2,036 of WYDI02040051.1, forward strand.
TGTGAAGAACTATTTGCAGTTTTCTAAAACTAAGTTCTGATTTGCAGCCATTATTTCTCTTGTGTTTCAGAACTGGCTCTGGACCAGCTCTCTGCTGCACTCACTCTTGGGATTCACAGATGCTCCTGCTGCATTCACTTTGACAATACACCTCACCCCAGCCCTATAACTTTCACTGCTATCCTAATACTCCCCATATACCTTAACCTTCCATAGTATTACTAACATTGCCTAAAAATGCTCATCTTCTCCTCTTCTAGGGCTCCAAAGAACCTAAGGTTGGTGTAAATAAGTCTCAGCATGAATCAGTAATGTAGATGTACCCCTAACCCTTAATTAACCCTTAATGTAGATGTACACCTAATCCTAAACCCTTAACTGAAATTAAGATAATTTCAGTATCTTTTGCACAGCTTAGTTTTAGCAGCTTCATGCACTAAAGAATTTTACAGGAATTTGAGGACAGAAAAAAAACATAAAAGGAAATAAATATTTAAAGCCAGACACATTCCCAATTAGCTAAAACACTCTAAGTGGTAGTTTCATATTCAATAGATAAAAAAATAAAAGAATAAAAACTTCAAAGCCTTTTGCACTAGACCTTGATATGTCCTTCTGTGCATTATAAAAGCAGAATGATTTTATTGTTGATTACTCACAAGGAGACTAAGCCCAAAGCATGTATGTGGCATGGATGCTTCTATGTTTTGTTTTTGTTTTTAAAATGGATCTGATTGTGTCTTTTTTCTTTCAATAGAGCAAAACCAACAGCTGATTTGTTTACAGAATGCTTTCTATTTTCAGGATGTCTAAAGGAGAAATTAATCTGATGACCTTTGTCTTACAAAGCTGTAGCTGCAAGCCATGTTTTCTGAAACCTGAAGTAAATCTGAGAATCTTTGAGAGGACAGAGGAATAAAAATATCAGCTTTATAAATAAAAAGTCTCACAGCAACATGGAAGTCTTTGCAGTAACATGGAAGGAATGATTGTGGTGAGGCAAAAAGGGAGAATGCCTTTCTTTGTAATGGGTATTTATCTAGCCTTGTTACTACATCATCTGAGCACAGCACAGTCAAAATATATTTATTCATCCAGTGCTACTGAAAATAGAAACTTGATCTATTAGAGAGCTCCGTGAATTGCAGAGTCACAGTGGAAATGCTGATACTGGAAAACCTAGGCTAGTGCAGAAACTTTTTAATAATTATTTCTTGCTCATGAATAAGCTACGCACAGTGACAGGTTGGGTGGAGAACTGATTCAGAGCAGCCCTGTGGGGGTTGATGAGAAACTGAACATGAGCTGCTTCAGTGTGCACTTGAGCCTAGAAACCACACGTGTGCTGGGCTGCATCAAAAGGAGCATGACCAGGAGGTTGAAGAAGTTGATCCTGCCCATGCCATGAGACCCCACTTGCAGTGCTGCAGTTCTGGTGTCCTCAACATAAAAAGGACATGGAGCTGTTGGAGCAAGTTCAGAGGAGGCTACAAGGACAATCAGGGGCTGGGTCACCTCCCATATGAAGAGAGGCTGAGAAAGTCAAGGCTGTTCAGCCTGGAGAAGAGAAGCTGCGTGGAGACCTCAGAGCAGCCTCCAGTATCAGAAGGGGCCTACAAGGATGATGGAGAGGGACTCTCCATCAGGGGCTGTAATGATAGAACAAGGAGTGACGGTTTTAAACTTGAACAGGGAAGTTCAGGTTAGATATAAAGAAGAAGCTCTTTACTGTGAGGGTGCTGAGGCACTGGAACAGGTTGCTCAGAGAAGCTGCGGATGCAACATCTCTGGCAGTGTTCAAGGCCAGGTTGGATAGGGCTTGGAGCAACCTGGTCTAGTGGAAGGCATCCCTGGCTGTGGCAGGGGGTTGGAACTGGGTGAGCTTTAAGGTCCTTTCCAACCTGAGTTGGCTCTGTAATAATCACAATTATCTCTGATCATGCCGTCTTCTCTCTCTCAAGGGAGAGGAGCACATTAATGCAGTGGTACTGTGGCTACTCTTATAGTCTGCCTTGTTTACCCAGTAACCTTCCAACACCCAAGGAAGGCATACAGCCTGGATGCTGAGGTAAGGATGATTTACTTGACATCTGCACAGTTTTGACACTCAGATCACAAGAGTTAATTTGAACAACAGAAAGCAATAGAGCACACCTATGTGAGTTTGGCATCCTAAAATCACCTATCCAGATACTCCAAAATTAAAGTTCTGTCCAGCTGTCTATTCATATGATCCCCTCCCAAACCATTATACTGGAGTAGTAAACTGGCTTCTGTTGAAACATGCTGCAGTCACATGAATATTTTAATGCAGTATTCTCCTCTGAGACTGAAATTCTTCGTGTATATCTATCAGCCCAGGACTGTTCACACTAGTATTTAAGGAAATGATTCCTTATATACAGGCTAACCTGATAGGTGAGAGAGGATGAATGCAGTTTTTTAAGTACTTTTTTATTTTCTCTTTTTTCAGCCACCACATTACAAAGTATTTAAATTTAGGGTCTTCCTGTGATATTTTGTCCCATCTCATAAGAACCATGTGATTCTTCAGGACTTCTCCTGTTTAAAACACAGTTGTTGAAAAGACAGGTCTTTCTCTAAATAGGAAGAAACAAATATGGGGTGTTAATGAAACATAACTGGTAAGTGATGGAAAGCAAACACTGAATTAGGTGCAGGGCCCGAATTCTATATTATAACCTCCTTTCAGCTTGGTTCATGTGTAAGGGGCAGCAAGAATGAAGCAGAGAAGGTGCGAATCTTTTGCAGCCATCTGTTCCGATCAGACAGGTATCAGTCCTAAGGGAGAAGATTTATGCATTGCCAGGGTCTAGTTCAAAATGAAGCCTGATTTGTTTCTCTTCAAGGGACTTAGAGCTGCTAGGAATAATGCAGGTGCTGAGTAGTCCCCTGAGTTAGCTTAGCTTTTGGGGAGTATTTGGGCTGCTGTAGCTCAGGCCTTATCCCTCACAGTTCAGTTAATAACCAGAGAGAAAAATTTCTGGCAAGTCAGCTGTATGAGCTTTTAACTGTGAGCAAAAGAAAAAGCTTAAATTTGGCCTTCAGAGTCTTGAAGCAGAGACCTCACCTTGAGTTTTGGCTTTTACATTGGTACAGGTTTCTGAAGCCACAGACAGAGAAACAGCTGGTGCAGAGCATTAAACAGGCTTAGGAAGCAATCAAATAAACTTATGGAAGAAAATCCATCAAGGACCATTGAAAACAAAGATGCCATCACTAACTCAGAATGTTTCTGAGCTGTAAACTCCTGAATACTGCTATGATATCCCTGGTATACATTACACTGACCTTGTCCTGCTCTTATATTCTTATATCTATGGCACAGCTGGAGATGCTGGGCTGGCTGGACTATATTCTGGCTCCTTATAGACATTCTTTTTGTGTGACAAAATCTCCAATTTCAGTGACATTGCTGTCAACATCATTGCTATGGAAACCAACTCTACTGCAATTTACCTACTGCACATTTAAAATATATTAGCGATGATGCATTTGCATCAAATCTCATGGAAATCGACCAGCACCTTTCGTATTTTTGTTACACTTCTGTGTAATGATCCAGCAATGAGGAGCTGTCAAGCTTGAGTAATGACTGGCGTAACATACAGAAACATTATACAAGCTCCGTACTGATGAATCTCTGGTATCTGCATAGGGCTGTCAGAGGAAACAATTTGGGTTTTATAGTGCAAGAGATGAAGGCTTCAGGGGCTTTTAAGCCCAGAGCCTGTTTCTTCTTCTCAGGAGCAGCCAGGAACAGGCAGAACATAAGCTTTCCAGAAGCAGCTGCTGTTATGACCACAGCAGATATTAGATTAGCGAGGCTGTGGGTTTGTGCTGGGAATCTCACTACTTGGAAGAAGTTTACATCTAACAATATCAGCTGTCTCCATAGACCCTTTGGTCCCAGTGCTTCTAATGGGATTACAACAGGGATCAATTCATTCCATTGAGTTTATGCTGAAGGTGCCACTAAGTAAACTATTTATTTCAGGCATTCCTTCAAAACCTTCTGAACCTGCTGACAGCTGTCTCAGCGCTCAGGTTGCTTTTATGTCCTGAAGATGGCAGTTGAAGGTACTGACCTTCAACCAGCCAACCGGTCAACACTCAACCAGTGAAATTGCTGGGGTGTACATACATCCTCCCATGCATGTGAAAAAACAGGCATCACTTCTTCTCTCCCTAACTGATTAATGGTAAGGATGCATTATCAGAGCTAATAGGAGTCAAATGAAAAAAAAACTAGTCAAGTGAAACTCTGTAAATTGGTTCCTGTGCTCTCTCCATCTCTTCTAATACTTAATGCCAACGATTTTCATTCCTGTCCAGCCAGGGCTAAGGGGGAAAGGATTAAAAAGTAAATAACTCCCACAACTGCAATAGGGGAGCAGTCAGCTGTTTCATTGGCCCATTTATTAGCAGGACAGAAATGTAAATCTACATCACAGAAATGCTGTTTTCCTCCTGTACAGCCTGTCATTCCTCTTGGACAAGTAGGTGTGTGTGCTTTTCACCTATATGTCTGCATCCATGAGTCTCTGCATCTTTATTATTCTCCGCTCTGAGCTATATGGCCTTTATTGAGGTGAAATTACCAGTTTTCAATGGGAATTTTTCGACTGGAAAGCAGGGAAGATTTGGCCCATTCCTTGGATGTCCTATTTTAATTAATTTAATTTTTTTTTAGCTTAAAATTCCTACCAGTATTCTCTCTTCTCTAGAGCTAGTTGACAAGAGTCCTGCTTAGGTGGCAAAAGAATCCCACCAGCAGAGGCTAGGTGATGTTGTTCTGAAGACCTAGTTTTAACACCAGGAGGCAAAGCTCTGTGTAACCTGACTTTCCACCAGCCACTGTCAGTGATTACCAGTGGAGAGAAACCTGACAGGGGAAAGCTGGGTAGGTAAGAGCAATGTTCCTGACCCTACAGATAACTCAGATAACAGGCCACTGCCGCAACCTGCTTTCTTGTTGCTTTCCCCTCATCTCATGCTCCATTCATCTTCCACCCAAATGAATGTGAAAATCTGTAATTGCTGTTACGTTTCTGCCATGAAAATGCAATAGCGACAAAGTAGAAGATGAGAACTATCAGTCCCCTGTAACAGAACAGATAACAATACTGATCTTTGCAGCTGTATTGTGTCCAAAGGCAATTGTGAGAAGCTGGGGAGATTCACTGTAGCAGTGAGCAGCTTCCCCATGCAGAGTGGCCTGATGTGCATGTGACTGAAGCTCTTTCTGCACACTGGGATGCTTCCTATGCTGTGTTATCATAATGCTTTCTGTAAGACATATACAAAGACACATAGGGAATGCAGGATTGCTCCTCTGGACAAGAGAGAGAAATGCTTTGGGAGAGAAAGCACAACCTCATTTCCTATACAGAGAAAGATGAAATCCCTCCCCGTGCACATAGCTTATTATCCTTGCAGTTGCTTTTTTTCTCTCTTTGCTTCTGTCACCCTGGTGACGGTTATCTCCCAACGTCAGTTGTCAAGGTAATCTCTTCACCCTGATACAGAGTTTGATTTGGTAAGCCTATCTATATAATAGTTATTGTGACACAGCATACACAGTCCCAGGCTTTTCTTCCTGAATATTTCACTTGAAAGCCAAAGAAATGGTCTGTTTTCTCTCTCGTCTTTTCTCTTTATGGTTTAGAAACACTACATTATTAAAACAAAACAAAACAAAACAAAACAAAAAAGTAAAAAGCCTGAACTACCTTCACTCCTTTCTCCCTTTTCCTCTGATTATTTGAAATTAAGACAAACCCTCTTTCCATGCATAATATTGTCTTGCACATCTTTTCTTTTCCCTAGTTAAAGTATATTAAATATGTCAAGCTGTAGGATGTGTAATAAAACATTGTAAACACAATTGGCTTTGGCCTCTTGTTTGACTAACATTTTTCTAGTTATTTTTTCAGTTTGGATTCCTGGAAAACCGTAAGATTAGTTTCATTCTTTGTGTTTTTTTTTTTTTTAAAGCTTTACTTGCTATCCTTCTAAGCAAAAAAGCCAGTGACCACATTCAAACCGTCAACATCATGCTCTTCAAGCAGCAAATAATCAGTGTGAAGATCTGAATTAATAAGCAATACAAAAACATTAAGTCACTGGATGTATCGAACTTTGTATCTAACAAGCAAATATACCTCTTGCTGAACTGTAAACCTGAGTATGTACAGCAACAAGCACAGTGGAACCTGACCCAGATTTATAGCCCTTATTATTACAGCAAGAATGATATGGTAATAGTAATATTATCAATGCGCTCTCTTTCTGAGCGGTTCTGAGTATCCCAGATGCACACCTGCATGCCACTGCCTAAAAGCAGCATCACAGTAAGAAACTATTGCATGTTCCACAGCATTCCTAACTCTCTCTACTGTGATTTTATCTATTTATGTCTACTATTGGCAAATGACAGTGAAAATGAATTCTTGTCATCTTATGATCTGCTCCTGGACTTCATTGTCTTCTAACAAGTACTCAGAGCACGACTGGCACATAAACTTCCTTCTTTTCCTTGCCTGTGGCACATCGCCGCAAGAATAACATACATCAGAGAAAAAACAATGGCCAGTGATTGCTGATGTTTGATGTGAATATAGATATTATAAAAAACAAGTACTTTCCCAAATTTTTGTGCCTGCAAAAACGTTTTTTCACATGAGATTTTGTGGTAATCACAAAGATGATTCAGTTTAACAAACTGCTTTTAAGAAAAAAAGGCTGTCTCAGTATGGCTCGCAAAGTGCCACATAGCTCCATCAACAGAGCAAAAGTGGCAACGCTGTCCATTTGCTGCTAATGACTACCCAGGTGAGCCATTAAATACAGAAAACTCCTGCAGCTGAAATAGCCAGTAATTACCATGCCAGTATAATCCCATTTTGCCCTGTTCTATACTTCTAAACTAGTCAGAATTATTTTCTGCTTCCTCCAATAAAAGGTATAAAACAAGAAAGTGACAAAGGGAAATTAAAATGCTGAAAATAAGTCTGAAAGCAACATTTGGGAACCTATAAAGCCTAATGATCTCCCACAGGATGCTACCTTTACTTCTTTATTTGGGCAAGTACTGGACTGTCCTGACTGTTAAAAACTCATCCATCCTTCACAGGACTAAAATTATGTTTCACACCATTCTTGCTATTAAAAAGCTGCTGCTTCTTCATGATCCAATTGCTTTTTGTATAGTGAAACTATAAAACTGGCACGAACAGCAACAAGTAATCCTGATAGGAACAACACTGTCTTTTCAGATCTTGCCTAATACTGCTCTAGATATCCATCAGTCATATAATTCTCAGTTTACCACTGAGGAAAGTGTGCCATAATGTACGGTGGTAAGTAGACCAAAACCACAAAGGGGAATAAATGTTCAAGCTGGGACTAAACTGCAAGAAAACCAGCCGTACAGACCTCTGCTTATTTTCAAACATAAGGTTGCCTCTGGCCTGGGACATGCTTAGAAGCACATGTATCTCCATGACATAAGGTTGCAATGTCACCTGCATTATGTGCAGAGTAATAGCTTCATATCTGTGGCAAAGAGAAATTCAAGTTTTAAAATGTTTAGTGAGAAAAAGTATCTCTGGACACAATAAGAGATATTCTAGCAGTCATTTCTAGCAGCAACCTGGAACATGTTGCCTAAAGAAGTGGTAAATGCTCCATCCCTGGCAGCATTCAAGACCAGGTTGGATGGAGCCTGGAGTAACCTGGTCTAGTGTGAGGCATCCCTGCCCATGCCAGGGGGGTGGAACTGGATGATCTTAACTGGATGATCCTTTCCAACATGAACCATTCTGTGATCCTATGATTTCACTTCAGTTGAATTCTCCTTTTATTTCCAAAATTACTCAGGTATGAAAGTACTCCTTTGTTCTTTTGAGGGTGATGTTTTAATGGCAATTCATCACAGCAGCCATGAAATCTTAATGACAAATCCATAAACCCTGAAGAAGACTGTAGGGGAATTCATCTCCTAATTTCAGCATGAGCTAGTCTGCTGCTTAATCCAATAAAACAAGAAGCAATTCATTGTGATGTGTGTGGAGATTCAGTGTGGCTTGGAGCGTACACATGTAAACCAAACCCCAAACCCTCAGCCCTGTGAGCAACCTGCTGATGAGGAGATCGTTGGCTCATCCCTGTCTCTCTGCTCCTCCTGTGCCAGCTCAGCCCTTGGCCTGAATAGTCCTGCACACACTACTGATCAACGTCATGTCCTGATGTCATTGGGATGATATAAAACAAAGGGGCCACCTTGCAAGAACCTAATATGCTTCTTCCAATGATTTTCGGCTGCTCATATTCCTACTACCTGCTGTTCTAGTGTATTTAAGTTTTGGTTGGGGTTTTTTGTCAGAATCGGCATATTTCAATTTTTTCCCTAAAAATATTTTTCAATGGCAATTCCTGTTTCTTGAAATTCCAGTTTGTGTCCTGATTTCAAACAGCCACAGAACATTCCAGGGTGGTGGCTATTTTTATAATTTCTTTTTAAACAGAGAAACAAAGCACAAATATCTTTAACTAGCTCTTCAATAGAAGGACTCACACTAGCCAAGGTTAGAGGTCAGGTGCCCTGACATCTCACTGAGTTACTTCAGCCTCTGATCTGGCAAAATACCAACAAAACCATTACAGATACAAATAGTTTCTGGAATGTCCCTCTACCTCTACCTAAAATCAGGTTTTCTGAATTTCTAGAGATTGATTGCTGTATGCTCAGACTGTTGTGGCTTAGAAACTCTGGTTCTGAAAGCCAGATTTTCATGCAGCTTCCAATAAGGTTACCTTGAGTATTACCAGCTGAGGATCGATCTTTGCACACTGAATTAACAAATATATTTTATTTCTGTGAAACCTAATGAATGTCACCAGTATTAAAAAATTGAAATTATTTTTTCAAGATGGAACACATCGAATCTGTTATTGGATGTTTCAACAGCCCAGGAGGAAGCCAGATCCCAAATTTGGGATTGGTACACAAATCTTCCCCTTTTGATAAGGCCTAATTATGCTTTTTAGAAAAAAAACCCAAACCACCACTTCTTTCAGTACATGCCTAGCATAAGTTCATTCACAGCAAGCTCAGTCCCTGTGTTTTCTACGTTAGCACCACTTGTGCTCATGTTAGTTTATAGGACTGGTGAGGTTCTTTCCTGGCTATCCTGCATTTCCTGCAGCAGATGAGCCAGGGCAAGCAATAGCCTCACCAGCAGAAGAGCCCAAAAGTTTCCAATCACAAACTGTCCACCTAGGGTGACAGACCCAAATTGTCTTTCTAATGTTTTAGACACTTAAGCAGAGAAAAATTACTTTTTTTTCAAGTTGATCAACCACTATTACAACCATCTTCTGTCCACGTTTATGTCCCTGCTGAGTAACACCCTCATGACTAATAGGAAGTTGATGTAACGTATAAATTAGCAGCTGTAAAGTGCCTTTCCACAGTATACTTCTTTCAATTCCCTCTTATTTATCATGGCAAGTAATACATATACATATATATATATTCATAGGAGAAGAAGGTAGAACATGACTGAGAAGTACAACACTTACAGAAACTAGAAGTAACTGTGAAGTTTTCAGTAAAATATGATTTTGGCAGTATGTTCCAGTTTTCTGAAACTGAAACATTCAAGAGAAATGATTTGATGTCGACAGAGTTGTGGTGTGATTATGATGCTATCAGATCTTCAGTCTGGTGCCCTGGGACCTGAACAACCTGGTTCCTCAGCATTCCATCTGGTGGTGGGATGATGAGAATTGGGAGCATGAGCAGCCTGGGCTCCCTGCCTCTGGGATAGCTGAGCCCACAGAGCACTTCCAAGGGAATCTGTGCCATAAGGACCATAGGGATCAGAGCTCTAATCTCTTTCCCAGAGAACTTAAACAACTTGGAGTTTTCTCTCAAATTAACCCCAAATCATGTTTCCAAACATCATCTGTGAAATAGAATTCTTCATCTCTGCCAAGCTCATAAATTAATTTATTAATAATAAACACCATGCGTGCAATTTTTAGCAGTCTGTCACTAAAAGCAGACATTGGAAAGCTCTTATATCATGATATATTAAAAGATATATATATAATGCTCCCACAACATATATGGATAAAAGAAAATCAGTACTTTATAAATGCACAAAGCATTCCATCTTACTATTATAAGAACTCTTGGATTTAGCCTGCATACCTTAAGGTAGTTGACAAATCTAACTTAGCTGTAGCAGTGAAGTGTACAGAACTAAAAATGACACAGGAAAACTTGAGAAAAGCCAGGTGAAGAATCCAGTCGTATGACATCCATGCATTTGCTGTCACTCTGTATTTCTTTATGTGGATTGTAAGGCTTGTTATTTATGCAAAGTGAGTGAAGACATGCTAGGCTGTGCTCCTTTTAGTGTCAGAGAAGACAGTGTTGGAAATAATCTGATAGGTTGCCTGCCAGTTAATGTGTTGCTCTCTGCTAATCAAGATGTCAGCTGACAGGGCACCTTTTCATCCACTGCAGTTCTGACACCAATTTACAAAGCAATAATTTATACAAGGAATTGCCCAAGTCATTAAAAAGAGGGTTTTCATTATTTGACCCATAGCACAGATTCTTTGGGTAGTAACTGTGGTATCTGAAGTGAGTAACAACTACTGGTTTATTTTATGCCTTCTCTGTAACTTAGTCAAGTCGAAGTAAGATCTCCCGAGATGTAGGAATTACATAGCTTCCAAAGATAAAAAAAGGGGCTTATTCTATAAGATCTGGAGGTGTCTGAAATGCCAGCAGTTCAACAACAAACCAGCAGAATTTAGTCTGGGTATTATGATACAAGACTGATGAAGTTGCTATCGAACACATTGCTGTTCACACTGCACAATAAAGACAAGGTCAAATTACCATTCTTTTTTGCTTTAGAATTCAGAAGTGTATTTATCAGGAACCAGGCTGGCAGCCTTGAATACTGAAAACTTCTGCAGAAAATTTTCATTCACACAGTCCTGCCAGCGAGCACTTTCAATGCCAGCTAGTGAATGGCCATAGGGACCAGAGCATCTTTCTGCTTTGAGGCAGTCTCTCCACATCAGAGGTGATGAAGGGCTACAGAGATAAAAGTAGTGCCAGTGCTCAGCCTTTTCTGATTATAAATGAGAAAATTTAAAAAAATCTAAAAATATGAGAAGCTGGAAAAGTAGAACCAGTTGCAGCACAGGGAGGAATAGGAAGAGCAAAGAATTACAGTATTTTTAAAGAATAGTGTCTGGGCTTACTTTGTGCTTGAAGCATCTGGAGATGAGAAAACTGATCAGCTTTTAGTGATCTGCATATTTAACAAAGAAGCTATGAGACTGGCTGACATCACTGCTGAAATCTTGCTCTACTTTCATAATACTTTAAATGAAAAACAAAAGCAAACTCTCAACCAGATTAAATATCTCTCTTAAGATGTCTTCTTGTGAAGATCATTAAACTAAATACTGACCTTCCTTCTAGTGTCTGAAAGTGCTGAATCCCCTTTTGGCTGGAAACCATAAATGAGAAGACTTACGAACAGGAATAGAGATGATAGCAGATTAAAGGTATATGGCCTCTCCATAAGATTGAGGAGAGTCTTCTTCAAGTTCAAGTACATCATGTTTCTTCATTTTTTGCTTCTTACCACTGTTTATGTAATAATAGCACTTACTAGATATAGCAAACTGGGAGCTACATGCTCCTAGATGTGTTTATTAATAGAAAGACAGAGTTGGTGTCCGAGAAAGCTCATCCATTAAGCAGGTAAGTATGAGAACAAAAATCTCAACAGATTAAGGTTTGGGATGCTTGATCCTCCCTTTTTCCTAACATGTGACTCCAGGATAGTTCATGCACACCTGGAAGCTGCTAAGGCAAGATTATTTTGTTTAAATATGCATGTGGTACTGAAATTTGATCCTGAAAACTAAAAGATCATTCTAATACAAGTATGTGTTAAATTAGACCTATTTATACTAATGTAGCATTAAATTGGGTCATCCTGTCAAGTCTACACCTCTTGAGATTCTAATGTAGCTAAATATTATCCTTTTTCTTTTTTTGCCCTTGCTTTTAATTAGTTGGGTGCTCCAATTTTTATGGGTGATGTGCTTGGTCCTGAAGTCATAGAATCATGAAATCGTAGAACAGCTAGGGTTGAAAAGAACCTTAAGATCATATAGTTCCAGCCCTGCCCTGCCATGGGCAGGGATGCCTCACACTAGACCATGCTGCCCAAGGCTCTGTCCAACTTGGCCTTAATCACTGCCAGGGATGAAGCATTTACCACTTCTCTGGGCAACCTGTGCCAGTGCCTCACCACCCTCACAGGGAACAGCTTCTTCCTTATGTTTAACCTGAACTTCCCCTGTTTCAGTTTAAACCCTTGTCCTATCGCTACAGCCCGTGATGAAGTGTCCTCTGACATCCTCAGCTGTCCCTAGGTGCGTGAAGGCGCACAGATGTCTACAGAGAACTTCAGCAGTCATTGTTGATTGTCATTACGGAAGTGCAAATTATACATCATGCCAAAATCTTAATCTCTGGGACAACAGTGTTTGAGGCAAGGCTGGAAATATGAAATGGAGGGGTAAAGCAAACAAGGATTGGAGAAGAGGCAATGACAAGACAAAAAGCTGCTCTTTTAGTTCAGTGCATGAATATTTGCCTTTGGGTTCTAAGGATTACTGAAACATAACTATTCCAATTATTTGGAGCCAGGAGTTCTTTGCTGCATATAACCTGTCTGACAGGCATTAGCTGAACGCGCTGACATCTGGAAATCTATGAAGAAGATTTTACTACAACTGTAAAAAAATTTGTCTTGGCTGAAATGGTAGAGCCCTGCTTTGTGATCTGGAGAAAGATGTATGCATAAGTATGAAAGAAGTATGCTTAAGTGGAAAGCTAATAATGTTCTGTACAGGTTCCTACTGACTGATTCAGCTCTTATGTGATCTGAACATGATCTGAGCTGGGTGTACATGAATGTACACCACACAGCTGATACTGTGTGAGCATACAGGGTCTGCATGCATGGTAAAAGCACAGTAAGAGATTTGTCTCTGTATTGAACATGAATGCCTGGGAAAGCTTTAACAATACATTTTCCAATGGTTCCAAGTGATAGAAATACACTTTTTTAATGCCAAGTTCCTCATTTAAAGTCCCAGTATATCCAGGAGTTTCAGTGTGTACATCTTCTTGTGAGAACCACCTTGCTTCTTTGTAGGACCTCCCTGTAAAGACCTTTCGCTAGTCCTTTCTCTGCTTCCTGAGGGACAACTGAAAGAATTCAGGGGTATTCCAGGGATCTGTAAGGGATGTTTGACAGGGAATGTGTGTGACCTGCAGCACCAAAGCACTCTTACGCACCTGGAATGTCAATGCATATTTACTGCATATTTAAAAATGAGCCTACTTATCACTGGGAGATTGTTTTGAAACTATGATGAAATAAGGAATAACGATGGTTTAGAAACATGGGGGATACTGAAAAAAGCCAGAAACAATCATCTGCATTACTAGTGGCAGAACATACCGCAGTCATTCTGATTCAAATTATCTTCCTTTTCTTCTCCCTCTCTCTGTGCCACAAGAGCAGAGACAACAATAAATCTGGATTCTCTGCATTAGGCTGTTTTATTGCTTTCCCCAGAGATTTTCCTCTACGGTATAAATCCAGCATAATGTGCTCAAATTAACGAAGTTACTTAACAGAACAGACTGTATTAGTGGCACATTTATTAATACCATATATAATGAGGTTTTAAATGTACTGTAACTTTAGTATCTTCCTGTTTAGCATAACAAAATAAAAAGAACTCCCCTCCCCCAAATCACATACATCCACTCATCAAGTTTAGAGGTCTGGCCACTGCCTTCAAAGATGAATAATATATCCAAATGGATTTTAAACATCATATGCTGAAGCCTATAAATCACAGTTAACTGCGTTCTGATTCCCAGAATGGAAAGAGCACATCTATTACTTGTTTCAGATGCAAGAGAGTAATAAAATGTATCATAAAAATCTGTCTGCTTCCTTGCAGGCAGGGAGAAGGATTCCTGCTCTGATGCTAGGCAACACCAGAGGATGAAAATGGTGACTTGGAACAGAGCCCTTGCAGAAATGGTGTTATAGCAGAATCCCACCAGTACTTCCAAATCTGTCACAGCTTTCTAAAGCCACTGTGTCACTCATCTTTGACAGCACAAGAACAGGCAGTGACAGATATGAACCCTTCAATTAAGAACACCAGGATATAGTGATATTCTTCTGCATGCTAGCAAAGAACTCCAGTGTGGAGAAGTCACTGTACCTTTGCTTATGAAGTTGTTCTGTAGGAATGCAATTAAAAGTCTTTATTGGAAGAATCAGGAGAGCTTTTTAGCACATTCTATCAGGAAGAAATGGGACTGACCCACAGAGAAACATTCTCAGATCTAGGAGATGATGAATTTTAGGGCAGACGTGTAAACCTTCAGGTTGGTTTAGCATTTTAAAGGCAAGAAATACGTAATACTTTGCTTTCAGCAGGTTGTCTACTCCCTGCAATTGACATGCTAGCTGAAAGGAGAATTACATTCTCCAGACAAGCGAGAAGGGTTGAAATACTTGGCATATGGGAAACTGTGGGTAGGGCCTTCTCCAGGAGTAGGAGAGTCACTTGACTAAAGGGGAAAATCCTCAAAGAGCATCTTTCACAGACATTAAAGTCACCCAGGATATACAAAATACTCTCAGTTCTGGTTCCTGTCCTGTTTGCAGTAGCTCTTTGCTCTGATGTGGAGAGTATGTATTTAGGCACAGAATATACTTATAGTCTGTACTTAGAGTCTTTGCCACAATACCTGGTAAATTACAGACCCCCATATAAACATGTTATTAGATAAGAGCTTATACTTTTAGGAGCATAGTAATATCCAGTTTACTCCAGTATATATGCTAACAATGCACTAGTTGGGTAAGAAAGATCAAAGGTAGATCTCCTTCCAGGAAGGGGGCTGGAACTAGATGACCTTTAAAGTCCCCTCCAGCCCAAACCATTCCATGATTCTACAGGATTCTATGGCAAAACGTGTTGGTTACTAGATGTAGTACCCAACAGAAAGCCATAAATACTATGAGACTCTTCAGTGCTCCATACACTGCAGGAACGGAAATGCGTCATAAAATCAATGAGTCACTTATGCTATGTTGCTTACTCCTCTGCCAAGGTCACCCTGCCCTACTGCTGGAGATAACACAATGTCAGTGGGTATCTCTAAGGGGAAAACTAAAAACCCCATAACAGTTCATCTTTTAATCTATTGCCTGTAAAAGATATGATTTTTTCCACTGGAAACTGAGGTAATTTTAGCCATGTCCTCAGTACAACAGGTACAATCCTGGTGGTCGTTAGGCTAAACTTAGGTAAACAGCCCCATATCCTACTGATTGATAGTGTCTCACAGTTGGTCTTTCTCCTCCTGTGAAAAAACCCCAAACAAACACAAAAGAAGTCAACAAAAGCACAGTTGTGTCATAAAGGAACACATATAAGCAGAGTCCTGCGAATGCCATGAAACCTTCCATTGTGTTTTAGACCTGTCTCAGGGATGGGTGCTTGAAAATAAATAGGAGGCTGGAGGTATAATAGGAATATCAGGTATAATAAGAATGGAAAGGAAAGAGGGAAAGGGAAGAAGGGAAGGGGAGAAGGGAAGGAGATACAGAAAGGCTCTTTCTGATCAGGTGAATAGCATGCTTTTCCCAAGCAAAGCCCTGTCCCAAGGTGGTCATTCATTCCTTATTAACCCATCCAAGCCCGCACAGCTTAATTCCCTTGAAGACAGAGGTTACTTTTTAAGCCTTTAGAGCTTGGGCTAATTTTAAGCCTACTCCAGCTGAAATATTTACTGCATGTCTTCCTCAAATTATGTCATATTCAGAAAGTAAAAATCCTCATTTCAACATCATCAACTCAAGTGGAAAACTGCAAATCCTCCAACAGAAAATTAGGGAACATTTGTTCTGTTTGTCAGAGCTCAAGCATGCAGTGTTTTTTCCCTGGCATAGATGTATTTAGGTTTGCTAGCTGGTGAAACTACTGTAGCTATTCTGCAACACCCCTGGAGACAGGCATCCTATGGCTACAAATAAGCATATTATTTAATGATGAAAAGACAAGACATTGAATAAGAAAGTATTTCTGAGGGAAAAGCTACCAAAGACTTTGGGATCTGGCTGCATAATTCAATCTCATTCCATTTTTTGAATGAAAATGGAATACTGCTGAAATAATGTACTCATGCCTTGGGAGTGTGCTTCATATACACTGAAGTACAATGATGTATTTTGTTCAGCTTTGGAAACAAATCAGCTTTGTAGATAACAGGCCAGGAAAATTAAGTCTTTGAGCATTTAAGAAACGTTAACTGCTTAATTCCACATCAGAAAGATACATACTTTGTCCTGCATATGCAAAGTAGGTAGGTACTAGTACTGTTTCAAGCTTTATAGTGCATCTGAAATTCTTTCAAGGGGTTTGATGGAGTATTTGGCATTCTCTCCTGCAAAACAAATGCTTCCCAAAAGTATCTCTATGAAAGCACTCAGGTTTGGAATCCAGACACCACCAAAATCATTAGGCATGTGTGATGTGTTATACTGAATACTATCATTTTACTCATGTAAATGTAAGACATAGCTTTTGTCATTTATCCAGAAGTGACTTGGCAATAAAAAACCTCATATAATTGTGTAGAAGCCTAAGCATTGGGTACACATCGCAGCTAACTCCTGGATGGCACTTTTGCCTTGTCCTTTGCATTTCCTTTTATGTGTATTTGTGGTTTTTTTCTAGTGCTCCAGTCTTACCCAGTCCAGTTTTTACCAGTGTAGCCACTGGAATTAAAACCAGCTAAAAGTAGACTCAATCCATAATAGCCTAAAAGAAGCTGCAGATTTAGAAAATTTGGCAAGCATGAGGAAGTAATTTGGAATATATCAGCAATGCAAAAATTAGAACTTTTTCAGAAATGAAGTAAAATTAAATCTCATATCTTTATAGAAGATACTGCTTTTTTCCTGTCCCTGAAAGGTGGCAACACTCCCTTAGGCTGGAACAAGAAGAGAAGCTGCACTTCTAGATTAATTTTTGAGATGTGAAGTATGACAAAAATATGGCTCCATTGGGTTCTCACGGCTTGTATGCCTGTTGAAGTTCACACAAATGACTGGGTTGCTGCTGTGGGAGAATAAAAGAACCTAAGATTTGTATCTAATCACCTTTCAGTTATCATCTCCCTACTGCTTGCCGGTCCCCTTGACAACGGCCACCATGTTTCATAGCTCAGCCAAATTTTCACAAAGAGGCTAAATATTGTCCAAGAATATAGAAAGTGGCAATTCCTACACTACAGCCCAAGCATATCACAATCATTTTGGCACCTTAAATGTCACCAATGTTTTATAGAAAAACCTTTTGTGTAGTTAAGGGAACACTTTCTCCTCTCTGTTAAACCACAGAGTTTGCAAGCAGAGTTAGAATTTGCTGGCCCTCATCTTTCAGAGCATTCCACAAATAAAAATAGCACAGAGGTTTAGATGAGCTCTTAATTTCCTTTCTGCCTACCAGCAACTCAAGTATAATATATCTATGATTTAAAAGTATATAGCATGCTTATCTATAGTAGCCTATTGTCACATTTTGAGTGATATCACACTGACTTCTGCATGATCACAGGGAATTATAAATCCAGTTAGACCTGTGGCAAACAGACTGCACAGTGAACAATATCATACAGTCTCATTTACCAATACATGATAAAAATTCAGGTGTCTGTTACTTTGAAGTTTTACTTTGATGTCTGTGAGATCTACAACCAGGCATGTGGCCAAAGAAAGGGAGGTTCTATGAATGAAAGATTGAGCTCAAGAATTTTAGAGTAGTATCAAGAACACAGACAGAAAGGAACTGAGACTGGCAGGAAGTAGAACTTTGTTTTATAATCACAAAACATTGATTTATTCATCACAGGATACATGAATAAATAGAACCCTTTGTGGCACTGAGTCCCATGTTATGCTCTGAACTTGCAGATAAGCTAATAATTATATATAGCTTCCTGAGGTCACACCATTCACTGCACATCTCAGGTCCCAAAAGGACAGATATGCAGAGAGTCGGACTAGTCAGGAATAAACACACAAGCTTCAGACTTAAACTGTGATTGTATGTAAAACAAGGACATGTTTCCCCCTCTATTTAGTTACATATTACAATGATGTTTAAAAGACAATCCTCAATTCACTTTCACAATTATTGCTCTGATTTTCTTCCTGAGGTCTTGGCTTTTTAGCAACCCTTCCTCCTCTCCCTTTTTGAAGACACTAGTATGTTATTTTGCTAAGCTCTTTTAAAACAAAATCAGTAGTTCCTGCACATAGGTCTGCAGTTTCACAATATCGGCACTACAAAATCCTCATCTCCTAATGTAAGAAAAATACCCTGATTTTTCTCACTACATGTATGCACACTACATGAAAAGAATTTTATGTACTTTTACAAAATTACTGTTTCTTTATCCTAAATTGAATTCCTATTATACAACTTTTTTTGTCCCATTACAAGCTGGAAGTTCTTAGTGCACAGTTTCTACCTGTTCTTTCTTCCATTTGTCCCTCCTACAAAAGTTTCTTTCTCTGCTTTCATCATCATTTATCCACATGGACTGTCTGACAATTGATTGTGAGCATTACCTCCAACAGGGAAGGAAACTTGATTATTAAGAGGTGGGTTGCACTCTTTATTCCTTAGACTATTACCCTCTTTTCTAAATGCTTCCTCATTTTAAGGATACATAATTTAATACTTGGTGATTGATTTGCTGTAGTGCGGATTACAAGCAACTATAGGTCATGTCTGTGGAAGATAAATTGATATCAAACATTAAACATTCTTTGTTTCTCTGGTTGGACACCCAAGGCTAATTCAGAATAGCAACCTGTGCCTTTGCTTCCCATATGTAAAATGAAGCAGTAATAGGACTTTCTTCACACAGCTGACATAAATAGTAATGCATTCCCTAAGAACTAAGACATAGCACTATGAACACAGTAGGCTGGCCTTTAATTCTATGTTCAGTGAAGGTATTGGATGTCATACAGTGAATAAAGCACGGGAGACTGTGCAATAAATGGTGAAAAAAAAAGCACTATTTAATAGTTACCATTCAGTAAGTACTATACAATCAGTGCAGTAAATGAGGCAGGGGACCTACGGGAAACATTAGATCTTGTAATTAAAGACTATCAAAAAGGCATAAGCAGAGGGGATATGTGCAAAGTTTGCACTGGAAACCTTAATTTTGCATTTCCTAACTTCAAGTGTTAGATTTTGCAAACTTGAAGGTGCTTTTTGTTTTTTAAATATCATTTTCAGGAGTTATCTAGTACATATTATGTTTGCGTTCTTTTATACTGAACTGCTGCTGCACTCACAGCTTCTGAGGGGAGGAATTTTATTGTCAAGGGCATCAGTGAATGGTGAAGTATCTTTGAAATCACAAAGGAGAGTGACATCCCCTAAGCAGACATACTGAACATTGTCAGAATAACAATAAGATGTGAGAGGGCCATGGCCCATTTTATATCTGTTAGAAGAAAAGTTTCTTTCTGGTGGAAAGCCCCATTACTTAAGAAAATTTAAGAGTAGACGTTGGCAAATGTATGAAGGAGAATGACCTTGTTTTGGCAAAGAAGAAGAAAAGGCCTGATAGAATTTGAAAGGTCTATTTCCAGCTCACATCTTAGCACTGTTTCAATCCACTTCTGCCCTAGGGTACTTCACTGTTACATGTGTTACTCTTCTCTCTACCTCAAACGAATGTGAAAAGGCTTGCAGCTAAGGGCTCTGATTCTTAACCAGGGAAGATTTGCCTTAGAATCACTAACATGGCTCATCACATGGTCCTTGCAGAGCTTCTCTGAAGATGATAGTTATTTGGTATTGCAGCTCCTGCGCCACAGCATTGCACAGCCTGAGGGTAACCTATAACTGGCTCTGCTTTACCCAAAGGTTCAGGTCAGATGGAGGGCTGATCTGCAGTGAGATGCACCTTCCATTACAAAAAGTCACTTAGCCAGATGAAAATAAGCCTTTAAGTACCTGTGATTAATTAAAAAACTTCTGTTCATAGTACATCAGCCTTGCAGCTGCTACTATTAAATTCCAGTCCAAATTAATAAATCCTAGAATAGTTTAGGTTGGAAAGGACCTTAAGATCACCCAGTTCCAACCCCCTGCCAGGGTCAGGGACACCTTCCACTGGACCAGGTTGCTCCAAGCTGCGTCCAACCTGGCCTGTATATTATGAAGTGCAAAACTTTTAGGTGTTCATCACATTTCTCCCACCCCGGACATTTAGGACATGATAAATATCCACAAGGTACAACTGGCCAGACAGCAGATTGAGAAGCTGATCATCATGTAAATAAACAAATGTTTAGGTCAACAAATTGACAAGCAGATTATGGTTGTTCTAATTGGCATTTGAATGATACTATTTATTTCTTTAAATTCCTAAGTTTAGAAATATAAATACACTAAATATAACAAATTTACAGGCCTTCTTAAAACTTTCCTATTTTTGTCCCATTCACTGCACAGTTTCTGACTTTGTCAGTTTGCTTTCCTTAAAGCCAGCTAAAATGGCAAGGAAACTTGTGATTTTTCTAGTGAACACCACTTCATACATCGGGACAGTTTTATACTGTAACAGCCAGGTTAAATTACAACACTAAAAGCTTTCTACTCATGAGCAGTGTTTTCCATGTTTCTTAGAATGGATTTACAAGTTAAAATCAAGTAAAAAGAGATCAATATTTTCTTTTCCTTGGGACATATCAACCATCATTAGGAATGCAGACAGTAAAAGGCAGTTTGGGACTCAGAGCAGGTTGCAAAAATAATTTAGAGTTGTGCTCACTGTTTTCATTGCACTAAATCACATCAAGACTCTTCATTTGTTCAGGCTGTGTTCAGTATGGTATTAAACTCAAGTCTTCCCATTGGTATTTTTATTGTTGTTTGCAAATAAAAAATTTTCTTCTAAATGTCTAATGTGCCAATAGGGACATCTCTGCACAGTTACCAATTATTTAGTTACATTCTAAAGACAGGCATTACAAAGCAGACACAGTGTGGAATGAAATCATGACTTATTAAGGCATTTGTCAGGCAAAGTTGCTTCTTCTTTCTTTTTAATTATATGCTGGAGCAGTTCCATCAATGCTCATATAGTAAATATACTGCCGGTTTTAATCACTGAAAATCTAGGACAAACACACTGAAGTATTATGCATTTTACACGCTTTTCCGTCTAAAACATTTTTCAGCTGAGCGCCATGTCAAAGTGCTTTTTAAGCTTTGAGTTAATCAGGAGAGTCCAACGTAGCCACTAAGTGCAATACTATTGCCCCTTTCTATGAACAATCTGTACTTAAATAATTTGTCCAGCATCTCAGAATAGATGGAAACTGTGGAAGAACCAGAAGAAAACCCTTAGATTTTCTCAACTACTCAGTTTGGTATGTACCAAGAAAAGCTACCTTCTGTTCCCTTCAACTATGATCTGTCCTGGAGCTACTTGTTGGGATAGAACTTTAAAGTGTGATTACATTTGGTTTATGTTGTGGTTCTGCTCTGCTTAGACAAACACTTGCCCTTTTTGCTGGATTCCCTGGTTTCTTTTTCCATGTGTCACATGCTGCAGCCACTGAGATTATTTGACTACTGCTGCACTGTTATGCCAACACTTTTCTATCCCTTAAAAACCCAAGGTCAGGTTGAACGGAGCTTGGAACAACCTTGTCTAGTGGAAGGTGTCCCTGCTCACGGCAGAGGATTGAAACTGAATGAGCTTTAAGGTCCCTTCCAACCCAAAACAGTCTGTGAAAAGTAAACATACTGTCTGAGCCCTTGTCCTGTCCTTGGAATAAATCTGATCTTTAAATTGTGAAATATATATGCTAACTTCCTTTCCTATACTGCTTCTTTTCAGGGTAGCTCCTTAACTGGATTCCAGCCAAGAAGAAACATCCAATTACTGCAGGCATCAGCCATTTCACCAACATTTCAAACTTATCTTCTCAGACTCCAAAGTAGTTTGGATCAGTAAATAACTCTTCCCTCTAAAAATATGAAAAGAATTTCTTGCTTTGCAAATTTTAATAGTCTTTTCCTTATTTCTTTGAAAGGCTAACACTCTTGCAAAGAGAAAAAGGGTTTAGAAAAGAGAACTGTTTTAACCCAGACTCCAAAGCTCCAAAGAATCTCTAATCCTCTGAATTTTTATGCGCTTCTCTAGAGTACCCTCAGATGCTGCCCGGGTCCCAGGCTGCCCTCTCAGCTCTGAGACCCACAATCCTTTCCTCTAGTGTAACAGCCTGCAGAATATTTTCACATTGCTCATGCACTGCTGCTACATGCTTTTGTCCTTCAAAGGGAGGCTTTTACAGCTCAGTAGCAGTGGTAAGAACTCATTTTCTCTGAACTGCAAATTTAAAAAGAGGCTAAGATGGCTTGTGGCACCCTGTCAAAAGCTGTAAATTGTTCTCACAGCACCATATTTCCAAACTGATGGCAATGTAAACTTATGGTGGCTATGGTTGGAAGGTAACACCCAAAGTGAGATTGTGGAGTACCAAATCTGCTCCCTGTCAAGGGGGTCAGAACAAATTGGTTTGCTTCAGGAGGCAGAATATTTCTTCTGTTAGATCTTCATAGCCAGGCTAGGTTCCAAATCGTATGTTTGTTACTTCTATCTCGTATGGTACTGACTGATGATACGTGAGAGTGGAGGAGGAAAGATGAAAGAAGAAACTTTTGCTCTCCTGCATTTATGTTGTCTTTACAAAGAAGATAAAAGGAGACTGTTGTCTCTATTAAACCTGATAAATGGCTCTGTGACACCAAACCCATGTCAGTCTTTGTATGAATTATCCTCAGAGCTCTGTGGATATTACTGCCGATAAAAGACAGAATAAAAGGTAAATATTTAAAACTTCTTAGATTTAAGGAAATATATTAAAATTATCTCTATTTAATCATGAAGCTATGAAAGCCTATGTAAAGACTTTATTGCTGTACTAAAGCCACACACTAAATACTAATACAAAATGTAGTATGTTTGCTGTCATAGTGTTAATGCATATCAAACCACTAAGCTGGTAGAAATAAATTGTTAAATTCCAAAAATCCACTTTATTGACTTCTAACTCAGTCAAAATGGCTGTAGCCTCTTTCTGTAGTACAGAAAAGAAGTTAGTACTCAACAAGTTTATCTCAACTACAGACTTCATTTAAGGGGAGAAATTTAGAAAGACTTGATAAAAGGCAAAAATTTTGTTTTCTCCTCCAGCCCATGAATAAATTCTGTGTATAAAAAGGAGAAAATCAACTAGGTTTAGCAAGATAAAGAATTTGGTGATTGGAAAAAATCCCTTCAATTCATTGGTAATACATTCTATTTTCTTCCTCCACTAAACCACGACAGAGACATTTCTTGGTGGCTGGGAAAGACTTGCATGATATCAGGCCTGAACCACGTTTGCTTAGATTTGGAACAAAATGCAGAATAAAACCATGATTTTGATGGTAATTTGCTTTCCTTTCAAATGCAGCCTGGCATAGATTGTAAGATAACCATTCCATAATAAATAACATGTAGAATTAGTAATTTTCTAACAAATTAAACATGATAATTGAGGAATTGAACAGCTATAGATTAAGATTTCTAAATTATTTACACCAGTGCCTCTACATTTAGGATGTCCTCCCAAGTCACTAAAAGCATATACAAGAAATGTCCTTCGTTTAGAAAAGCCGCTGGAATGCATAAATAACAAGAGGATTTTACAAGTTTAAGGTAACTTTTCCACTCACTGATTTGAATAATGACCAAAATCTTGTTGTTTCAATTTCTTTGAATTAAATCAGCATGCTTAAAGAGTACAATGAAACAAAGGAAAGCACTGTTGAACAGGTCACCTTGAGAACTACCAGTTTTTATGGAGTTTGCTTTCTAAGAGGCTTAGAAGTGAATTTTGGGGAAGTTCCAAGTACCCAGGAGACTATTAACCTGAGGCACTGCAAGGCTTACAAGAGCACAAGGGATAGAGGCATTTTTTTTTTCCCCTCTCTGGATGTGTGGATCCCAAAAGCTAGTTCATGATAATTCTTCACCATGCCTTTTCCTCTTTCTTTCCTACAAAATGCAGGTAGAGTAGCAGATGTGAAAAGGTTCTTCGACAGCAAACATGACAAAATTAAACATGCCCAGCAGAGACAGAAAGGTGGGCAAGTGTAGAAATTAAATGTCAGTGCATCCCATTGCCCATAAGTCTCAATCTATGATTATTCATTTTCTAAGGTAAATGCAGAGAATGCTTCAATGAATTAAAAGACCTGAGAGTCTTTTCAAGAGTGTTTAATGTTTCAAGAGTGCAGCTTGGCACTCTTAGTAATCAACAGCATCAGGGAATCCTGGTTTAAATTATGAACATATTTATATTTACGGAAGCTCAGGCTTGTGAAAGATACATATATAAAATAACCTGGATGACAGGCCTAAAAATTAATTTCTATCATTCCATTTGATCTCAAGCCTGGCAGTGCTAGAGAGAATATAGGCAATTTCATTTACTTAGAGAGTACAACTCAAATGTGTCTTATAACATTCTGAATATAGTCAGCATTATTTATAAAACCAGCCTATGCCCTTATTTAATGCTTTGGCAGTCACACTAAACTACTGAACCTTTTAGGGAACAGTGTTAGTTGAATGTCAATGCATACACATATGGTTGCTTTTCATCTGCACAGAGAAATGGTTATTAGGATTTCCATTGAGTTTTCTGACAGAGGTGAAGCTGAATTAAAGCCTATTTATAAATATTTTAATATCATAAAACAGCCTTAGAGCAATCAATTTGAGCAACACTGTAAATATGCCCTTCATCATGTAAAGGTTGACTGTTTAATAACAATATGGAAATATCTTTGCAAGACTACTTGCTTTGGTCTCTTGTCTTTGTTTTTCAAGGCACAGTGTTTCTCCCATTGGGGAAAGTGTGCAGATAAACCTAGTATCACTTCCATTGCTTATTTTTATGTATAGGACTAGTTCTGCTCTTCAGATGAATCAAAAGCTTATACCCCTGGAAGCTTTTTTCATTAAAACTTCTATTAAAACTTGATGGAGAGTCATGAGAATGTTCATTACTTACAAGTCAATGTTTAGTGGCAGAACTAGAAATTCAGACTCTTTTCAGCCTGTATGAATTGCCACAACTCCACCGACTGCAGCTAAGGATCTGTCCCAGAAATTCCATTTTTAGCTCACTCATCCATTTAGTGTCTTTCTAGGTAGAGCTGATCATCTAGCTCTGAGGCTGACTTACTGCAACCATAAGTAAATGACTTGATTTTGAACTCAGATCTTCTGCCTAAAAAGTAAATCTGAACATACCTAGCTTACTCCTGTGCTGCCTTATTAATTCAGGAATTCCACTAAAGTTAGAATGGCACAGAACCAGTAAAAATGAAACCAGAATTAGGGGGAGTTTTAACACGCAGATGTAACTGAGGGCACTAGTAAACCAGTAAGACACACAATGTAAAGCTGCAATGACCAGCAAGGGAAGCAGACCCCAACAAGCCAATATTCCCACTCACCTGCACAACCCCAACAGGGTTAAAGCCCATGCTCTGGAACTGAAATCAAGAACATTCTGACAATCTTAGTGCTAGGAATTTATTCAGCATCATGATTTTGCATGGAATTGCTTTCCTACTCCACTTAAGAGTGTGCAATTTTGTGCATTCTGCATCATTTCCCTCTTCCTATAACAA
This sequence comes from Psittacus erithacus, assembly GCA_009867235.2. Taxonomy (NCBI): domain Eukaryota; kingdom Metazoa; phylum Chordata; class Aves; order Psittaciformes; family Psittacidae; genus Psittacus; species Psittacus erithacus. The sequence goes on from WYDI02040051.1 coordinate 27,989, forward strand.
GGAAATTTCATCCTTCATCAGTAACTTGTTGTAGTATCTTAGACTTTCAAAAAATTAAATTTGTGTTTCCAACCATTATCAATACAATCACTTTAACTCACTTTTCTGAATTTATGTACCCCTGACACCAATTTATTATTTTTCTTCTTATTCTGAAGCTTGATGGATTCCTGAAATCATACACAACAACTCATAGATCAGTAATTTGTTTAGAATGCTACAGATCATTTGTGATCTAATTTTTGTGTGAGGATCGAAGTAAAACTAGCATGAAGCATATGTGTATGCTTTCAAAAATAGGCACAGATAATTCCGTTTGCAAAAGCTCTTGAGCAAGTGGCACCTCAAGAAATCAGAGGGGAGAAATGGAAATGACAGCCCAGAGTGAAGGCAATACAGAAATGTTTCTGATATCTCTATCATTTTTCCCAAAGTGTCAATCACTGAAGACAATTACACCTAAAAAATGATAGCTGGAAAATATTTGGAACACCACAGGTTATCACTTCAACATTGGCTAGTCTGGCAGCAGAGCAGCCTTGCAGCTGATTTTTTAGTTACAGATCATGTAGTACTATGCCATTCTGGGTTATAGGGGAAAATCCTATGCAGTACAATCATAAAATCATATAATCACAGAATGGTTTGGGTTGGAAAGGACCTTAAGGTCATCCAGTTCCAATCCCCTGCCACAGGCAAGAACACCTTCCACTAGACCATGTCACCGTCCAGCCTGGCCTTGAAAACTCTCAGGGATGAGGCAGCCACAGCTTCTCTGGGCAACCTGTGCCAGTGCCTCAGCACCCTCACAGGGAACAGCTTTTGCCTAAGATCTCATCCCAATCTCACCTCTGGCAGGTTAAAGTCATTGTCCTATCACTAGTTCTTCCAACTGGCAGTTTTACCAAATCCTTGCACTCTTGTCAACAGAATATATTAATTTGATGCTTCTGTATACTCTTTTTCTATTCGTAATGAAAACAGGTGTTTATATAAAAAGCTAGGCTTTGACTTAGTAGATTTGTCAAAGAATAGTGGCTGTGCTCTGGGAAGACAGACAGTACCCATCTTTCACTAGAATTCTGTAATGAAAACTTTCATGTCAAAGACACTAACAAGGGTCAAAGAGCAAGATGTTAATTGTTCTCATAATGATCACAAGATTGTAATGAGAGATAAGAACATTAGATCATTCCTATGTGGATTCTTTCTTTTCTTTTACTGAAGTTGACAAGTAGACATATAAGATTATTAGCTGTGGGTCATTAAAGAAAGCTAATGTTCTGCCACACACCTATAGCAATGGCTACTTATTGATAGGATACCACATCTCAACACCAGAGTGCAATGTAAAACTGAACAACTTAACCTTATCTCTACTTACTCCACTATCAGAATGTTTGCAATTACTAACATACCATCACAACTGTTGAAACCAGTTCCAAATAATGCTTAATTGTCTTTCTGAGACAGCATAACATGATTTGAGCAACCTTAGCTGAGTACTGTACAGGTAGAGATCAAGTAATCTGTAATCTCAGAATTTATGAACAAGTCCCAGTGCATACATACCCACTGGCTTTTCCTTTTGAACACTAAGGTTTTATTGAAGTCTTTTAAGTTAATTCAGCACTTAGCTTTCTTTTACTGTGTTATTACAACTCCTTCCCCTTCAAAAGATAAATTTGGAATTTGAAGCTGGAGTTTTTATACCATTTAGTAAGACCAGAAGGGGATAATATGATGTTAAGAACACTATTCTTTATTAACTGCATCAAATACTGTTACTAAGAGTATGTAAAGAACACCCTAGATAGATTCTATACTGAGCAGGGTCCCAGTATGGCAATTGCCTTTGTGTGGTAAGAAAGACATGAGAAACAAAATATACCAAACAGAGTAAACAAGCATTGGACAGAGGATTTGAGGAAGTCTGGTTAAAAACAAATGGGATCCATCTTATTACTAGCTATTCAGTTGTAACTGTAGCAACACTTTGCCCATGAGTTCCCAAAGTCTCTTCAGCACACATGCCTCAGCACCCAGAAATGCAGTGTAAAGTATCAACCGGGATTTCCTCATGAGAAGTATTTTACACATTCCAGTAGCACAGTAGAGGAAAGGTAATGGACTAAATGACCAGAGAACTGTTGACCATTTCTGACCCTTGGAAAATATTTGGTCTGCCTTTTTGTTCAGGTGGAATTTCAATGCCAAAAAAAAGTAAAAAGGGTGAAGGGGTGTTGATTGGCAGCTGACTCAGAAAGTAGAAAAGGGGCAGATGAAATAGTGACTCCAACAAGGGAAGAAACTCTCAATCTTCTTGTCTGGAGGCACACAAGTTTTCTGAAGTAATAAATAAAGCACAATAAAAAGTAACTCTTGGCTGATCTATCTTACCTGCCTTTCTGGGGCTAAACAGGGAGAAATCAGTGCAACCACAGCAAAACCAGACAAGTTTGATTTTCTCTGAAAAAGGTACCACATGGCACATCATGCTTTTCTTTTCTGGGGTGCTAAATTTACATCAGAGAGCTTAGTTATTGTATGCATGAGCATGTGAGACTCAAAAGAAATGCCCTCTAAGACATGTACGACCTGTAAACACTGGCTTGTGTTTGTGTCAAAGGAGAAGGGAAAGAGGGCATGATTATTTACTATTTTTTTTAATCAGAAGATGTAATAGCATATGACAAGGTCTATTGTCCCCTGAAAGTAAAAGGGAAAAAGAGAATGTCTTAATGCTGCAACAAAAACTAAATCATTTCAGCTGTCAGTCTCCATCAAGACACAGCAAGCAGGGGCAGTGATTGCTAAGCCAATTTGTCCATCATTTTTTGACAAGTGCTAGAAAATATAAATAAGGTAGTGAGGATGAATGTGCCTCTACAGGCATTGTTATGGTTGAATGCTGTCGACACAACTTACCACTTCTGATAATTTTCATGTCATTTAGGAGAGCAATGCTAGCTGCTGAGAAACATAAAGCAGTGTAAGATGATACAATTTGAAAAGAGTGTCCCTCCATTCCTGAAGGCTTATCTATCAAAAGACAACATAGGTCAATGTCAATGGCTGTGTTGTATTTATGTATTATCTATCATCTGTGAATTAGGTAACCCATATTATAATTATAGAATGGTTTGGGTTGGAAGAGACCTCATAGGGTTCTAATTCTCTGCCACAGGCAGGGATACCTTCCACTAGACCAGGTTGCTCCAAGCCCTGTCCAGCCTGGCCTTGAGCACTGCCAGGAATGGGGCAGCTGCAGCTTCTCTGAGTAACATTTGCCAGTGCCTCACCACCCTCACAGGAAAGAATTTCTTCCTTGTATCTAACCCAAACTTCCTCTGTTTAAGTTTAAACCCATCACCCCTTGTCCTGTCACTGCAGTCCTTGATGAAGAGTCCCTCTCCAGGATCCCTGTAGGCTCCTTCAGATACTGGAAGGCTGCTACGAGGTCTCCATGCAGCTTCTCTTCTCCAGGCTAAACAGACCCAACTTTCTTGGCCTGTCTTCATATGGGAGGTGCTCCAGCCCCTGACCATCCTTGTGGTCTCCTCTGGACTTGCTCCAACAGCTCCATATTAACACAGTTTCAAAGTCTGGTCACCCTTCTGTATCCCAGAAGTTCCCAAAGCAATTCAAAGCCTGTTTCCACTTAGTACTGAAGCAGTTTGCCTGCTTTGGAAGAAGGTGAAAGCCAGCCAGTAGGCAGTATCACTTGGGCTTATGACTTGGTAGCAGGTTCTCAGCAAGCCCTTGCACCTGTGAAGTGCAGCCATTAGGATATCTTCAATGTCCGTGCTTCATAGATTAGGCGTTAGTCAGCATGAAAATTCATACAGGTGTATGGCATAAAGAACCCAATCTGTTCCAGAAGGAGGGAGGACTGCATTATTTTTCTGGCTAAGATGAAAGTATATGCTTCTTTGATGTAGATTTGTAGCTTGCATTCACAGGTCCAGTCATTTGAGCTCTTATTAGAAGGGGTAGCATAGTTTGTTACCTCTGTTTGCAATAGCTCTTTATCATAATATCCACCTATTCACCTTTTTTCATCTCCTTCATCAAGGTGGTTCAAAATAATTGCTTGAAATCGTTAAGATAATTAACTCTTTGAATTCTTGCCTTGAAAGCATAGACATGTATGAAGATGAACAAATAGAGAAGGAAATAATGACAAGTATGTTTTCCCAGGTCTTGAAAAGAGGGATGAATGAGTGTAAAAGCTTCACCAAGACAAAGGACAGAAAGATTTAGACAAGATTAACCATACATTAGTTTGCTTTGTTCTATGGGTAACAACCAGGCCTAGTTTTTATACAGGATATGAAATACCCATGATGCAAATAGTCCAGGCTCTTTTCAAACTGTTGCCTGATGGATGTCAGTCAGCTCCTCTGTCTATTTGTCTTTTAGTGTCATCTATATGATGGCAATAGTAACAAGTCTTCTGATAAACCCATGTTTGAGACTCCTATATAGGAACTGGTAACACCTTATGTTAGTCACATTTGAGCATAGCCCTTTAATCAGAAATCTTATCATTGCTTTTAGTTCTGTGTTTGATTTCAGTTTCATTGAAAGGGTGTTTTTTTTTCTCTAAAATATTTGTAAGGGAATGTTACATAGCAGGAAAAAGAATCCCTGTTCTAGACACAGCACACATCTTTCTGTACTATCAATTAACAGCACTAGGTTCACTAAAATCAATGGAAACTTAGTAGTTGACTTCAAGAGTACTAGAAGGCCACTAGGGATGTTTCAGATGGAGAAATATTAGCTCTTACAAAGAAACCTGCAGAGATTTTCAGACAAGGTTATTCCTTTGTCTGTAGAAATATCCTTGCTTCCCATAGGGGTTTCTAATGAAAAGTCCACAAAACTGGTCAAACTGGGTGAGTATATAATCCATTCTGAATAAATAAAAAATCAGGCATCAACCTTAATAGTGCTCCTTAATTTTGATATGTAAAAAAATTTGGAGTCCTAAGAAAACTCAAAATATTGTTAAAATTTACAGACCAGTTTTTAACAGTGACCAGTTTAACATAACAGTAGCATCCATCATCTTTCTGAAGTGTTTCAAGATCTAGGAAAATGTGCTCGGCATTACTATTCCGTTTGCATTTCTAGTTTCAGAGACTCATCTCCTGAGTTTCAAACAAATATGTTTTCAGCTGGTTTTACATCTCTCTAGCTTCACAGAGCCACCATGATTGACAGCTATGTGACTATCAATAGTAAAAATCTAGGCTGATACTTGTATAATCAGTTGAGAGGGCAAAACCCTCTTGATTATGGCATTTTCATTTTCTACCAAGTCAGACCACAGTGTATCTAAATTTTCCTGCATAGAGGATTTAATGAAAAAAAAGTTCCTAAACCAAGCTTCCTTTCCTCAAACTGGAGTTTTGAACAGTCACCTGCTTTACCAAGAGCCCAAATTGGCACTATATAGCATCACTGAGGTAAGCTGTTAAATGATATTGCAACTGGCTCCTGCAAGAACCTTGGGTGTAGACCTCCACATTTTCCTTCTTCAGCCAAACTTCACATAGTGATTATACTCATGACATGGAATGTCAGGCATATAGTTAAACCTTATAAACTACAATTTATAGTTAGGCTCAGAAATACCTGTGGAGTGTCCCCTAAAAAAGCAATTGATGTGGTATCAGCTGGTTTTAAGACCCTTCATTGGAGTTATACCATGTCCTGGAGCTACTGAGGGGGTTTTTGCTTGCCTTCACTGTCTCTCTGTGCTTCTGGAAGTCTCCAAAGACACTGGCATGTATTTCTACCATTGAATGAAGTCTTCTATTCAATAAAATATCAACAAGTCACAGATGATGCTTTCAGCTGTAGAATAACTATTGCTTCAATCACCTTCAAATTTTGCTAAGTGTAATTCTAGAAAGATTTTTGTTGCTATTGTCTTCTACCCAGCACATTTTCTTATTTTTCTTGTATTCACTTTCCTTCTTAGATTGCTCTCCTCTTAGGAATGCGATATTGGAACTTACTGCCCATAATTTAAGATTAGCCTACATATGCCTTTAGTTCTGATGAAATATCTGAGGAACAGCTGAATTAATCCTTAAAAATACTTCATTACTCCAAGTTAACTGGAAAGATTTAATCTAAAATAAAAAACACCGGTGAAGAGCAGTCCCACACTTTATAAAAGTCTTGGGGAGTGGAAAAAAAGGTCATGTGAGAAGCTCAGGAGTTTAGATTGTGAGAGCCAGTCGCAGCCAATGCTTTGGCTGCAAATTTTTCTTCCACACATCCACAAGGTGCTGAGAACTTGTCTTGACTGCTGTGACAGCACAACATCTTGCAAACAGCATTTGACATTTCAGAGGCTTAGGATCCAGTGTTCCTCCTTGCATCTTTAGGAGTGGTTAGATTCACTGTGGAAAAGCATCTTCTCCTTCCCTTATAGAGTATGACCCAAGCAGCTGACAGGAGCACACAGCAGTCTGCATAGGTCTGTCAAATTCTGAGTTATCAGATACTGTAAGGAAAGTGAGAGGAATTTCTGAGATACTGAAGCATTTCTGTGGCACAGGTCTACTAAGAACCTCCAGACAGTAGTGTTCTAGTGATTACTTGTTGATTATGGAGAAAAAGCCATATGTAAAGTAAAAATAACACCAGATACAAGAATCAGACAAGCTCCATTGCTATAAATTAGCAGAAAAACATCTGTATTGAGAGCTGATGGAATGCTTTACTTGTATAATCACTTTGTTCAGATTTTCCTCTGCATCCAAACTAGTAAGATGTTTGGATATAAAAAAATATACATACAGACATGAAATTCCTCACCCAACTTTTTAAGGCACTTTGAGAAAGGCTGTAGACAAGCAAACAACAGATACACAAAGAGATTCTGGACAGAATGGCTGGACAGAATGAAAGGTAAAAATTATTACAGAATTGTTTGGACATCTTAAGACAAACCGTTCAATACAATTTATTTACAAGGTAGACTAAAATTCACTAGTGTAATAACAGAACTATTTGTCTTAGCAAGTATCTTGTTATTGGTGATCAATAATGTAGCTGAGATGACTGATGGCTTTGTTTTCCTGCTGTGCCTCAGTCAGTCTAAATTATTTATTTGACATGCTGTCTTTTGGCAAATCCAAGGAAACAGTGATAAGAAATTTGCATTCCTCTGATACCTAACTCTAAATAAATGTAAAATATTCCTTCAAGCTTTTGGTGAATGACATATGACTGTAGACTAAGGGACAATTTTGCTGACCAGACATGGTTTTGTCTTCTGGCACGAATAGCAAGGTAGACATCAGAATGAAAAACAAGGAGTTACTTTTTGTCACACATGGCAGTGGAAAACATGATGGCATTTGCAGAAATACCTAGAATTTAGATGCCTCTGAACACTCAAGAACCTGCCTCAGTTAGGAGCTTTGTTACAGACAATTTTAAACAGTACGGGGACTGGGAAAAGGGCAAAAAGATAAGAGCATAAGAACTTAATAGCAAGAAAAGGCAAAGGTCTCTCAAGCTCACTATACTGCCCCAACAATGGCCAGCAATGGAAGGCGAAGTGAAGAATTAATATAAGAGTATAGCCAGTACAGAGCAATATTTCCCCTTCTGTATCTTGCCATTTCTATGTCATCTGTTCTTCACGCTGAGGAGCTCTATTATTAAATATGTGTAAGCTTTTCAGTAACTCCAGGCATTATTGCTCTTCTCTGCACTGTTTTAGCTGTTTTACAGCCTATTCAAGATATGCTGATCAAAAGTACACTCAGTGTGTGGGCAGAAATGAATTCATGCCCTAGTGTAACAGTATTTTTTTCTCTCTATGCTTTCTTAATACATAAATCATAATATTTTTGGGTTTTTTATACTTAATTCTATTTCATGTCATTATTTTAAATTGTTGCTGGGCATGAAGCTGATATTTTCAGGGCTTTATCCACAATAACTGCAGTGTCTCCTCCTTCAGTATTGATAAAAATAGAGGTGGTCACTACATCCTCCTTATGCATTTGCATATGCATATGCAGTTTGCATATGCATATGAAGTTTGAATATTTTTTGTATTTAATTTGCTTAGTATCACAAGACCCTTCTACAAAACTTCATTGTCTTTTTTCCTTCTGAATAATTTTGTATTGTCTGAAGACTTTGTATCCTCACTGTCCACCTTTATTAGATCAATTAGGAATTCTTTCAGTAGCAGAGGTCTCAGTACAGATTCCTGTGCAGGGCAAGAAAGACACTCTAACCTTGTGTTAATGGTAGGGTAAATATGCATTCACAGAGGTAAAGCTTAACCATGACAAGGCTGGGGAAACATGCCTATTTTGGATAGCTGTTCTGTAGCTTTCCTTCATTTTGCCTTAACAGCAGAGAAATTTTCTAGTTGTACTGTCTAACTATCCTAGTGAAATGAATGTAATCTTGACCTCCATTGTGTAGGTGCAGCCCAGAAACCAGAAACATGCTCATTCTATCCTCACAAAAAGTCATGATCCATTTCTTCACCTAGTACGAATGAAAGCAAGGTTTTTACTTATACATCTACTGGTAGCTTGATGATTTTGATGCAAACTATGTGACAAATAGCTATTTAAGCATGCACAGGACAAGCCCAGGCTCAGACCAGGGCTGATTTGTGAAATAGAGTAAGCCTATAATAGTGCTAGTATGTTAGATTTTTTCCCATTTTCTTTGCTAGAAATATTGACATGTTAATTTATAATGCTCAGGAGAAAGATTTACATTCCTCCTAAGTGGTCTTTCATGCATGTTTAAAAGCATTCATTTAAATACACCTTTACCTACAACTAACTGCCTCATGGCAGAACAACTATGCTGGGAATGTAAAACACTAGTGATTAAACACTACTCATTCCAAGATGTGTAAGTTGGAGGGAGAGATGGGCATGAACAAAAGCTCCTGACCCTTCAGTACATGAGAAACTGCCTGTGTGTTCCCCCTTTCCTCATGACAACATCCCTAATGTATTCCAACAGGTCTGAAGCGTGATAGATTCATACCTTGTGCACAAGCACTACTTCTTCTGTAGCAAAATAGAAAGAAGGAAAAAGGAATAGAACAATGGAACTGTAGAACAGCCTAGGATGGAACAGACCTCAAAAGACCATTTGGTCCAACCTGGCCCAAAGGGAGCATGGAATCACAGAGCAAGATTGTACATTCTTTCCCTCTGATGCGCTCACAGCACATAGACACAAGTAACGGCCGGAATAAGCTATCCCCACTTGCCGTGATTTCCAAGGCCAGCCTGTAGAGAGAAACATTTACTATGGGTAAAATACTAGGACTTAACACCTTGACTATATAAAGAATGTAGTCACAGTATATTATTCTACTAAGCTAGATTCTACATTTTCTTCTTTAATAATGTTTATTTATTGCTTGAAAACAAACTTCAAAAGGTCTTGCCTAGAGAAATTTCTTCCTCATTTACTGTTTTTTCTCATGTTTTCAGTGCTTTCATAATGGAAGCCTCCTTCCTGCCAATCTCTGTATTAAGTCTGAGCTTTTGCACTAGGCTTAATTCAGTTTGGACAGAGAATGAGACTAACTGTCACTCATGGTTTGGGTCATCTGAAGGATAGCATCTATTTAAAGGACTTTGAAGATTTTACCCATGGAAATAGTGAGGGGGGAAGTTAAAAATATTTTAATTTGTTTGCATCCCTAAAGATGACTTGTTAGCACTGTTAAGAATTAGTATATTAATGTGACTGTCAAGACTACATGAACTGATTTGGTGTGTCATACTGAATTATGGCAGCCTGTATCCATGTAAAACAAAGTATCTTGGAAGGCAGGATATGGGAAGTTGAGGATAATTTCTAGAGGTTCCATCAATATCCCTGAAGTTTCTACCTCAGTGTTTGTTAAATATTCTAAGCAGGAACAAATTAGAGTCAAAATACCCAGAAGCCTTGAAACCATGGAAAGCTTTTGTAAAATGCTGAGAGAGACATACTGGGGAATCCCTACCATCTTTTTTTAATGGTTAAAAAAAATGCATTAAAAATGGCATTACTGCTTCATTTTACATCGTGCATCAGAAGGAAGATAAGTTCAGCAGCTTCAGTGACTGAGACAAATCTCTGGATCCAGGTACAACTTCTTGCAAAGAGTTTGTATTGCCATTGTGTATCGTGATTATTTTATATGGAGTGAGTGCTTGGCCTCCTAGAGACTACTGTGGAGTCAGGCTCCTTTAAAAGAACAATTTTCTGAGGATAGGCACGACTAATGGTCTTATCCCAGTTGAAAAATAAGCTTCAAATAACTACCCAAAGTTCAGTGTGCGGGGAAGAGCAGATAATTCTTGCCATAATGAGATGTATCTGATGGATCACTAAGAATCTAATAACTGTCCTGTCAGTCCTGATAAGTGTCTGATCAGAACTTCTCTTTTCTGCCACTTGAGAACAGCCTGGATTTTGTGCTAGACCCTATTCAGAAAGGCCAATTATCCACCTGCTTGAATGCCCTCTTTGCTGGCAAGGTAGAGCAGTTCACTAATACTTCTAGTCTTGCATCTAAGTTGTGCATGGACAGCCTGAGAGCAGTGTTTTACAAGAAACCAGTAAGAAATCTGGACTGGGTTGTGGTATGCTCTTTATCAGGGACTGTAGTGCTAGAAAAAGGGGCAATGCTTAAAACTAGAACAGGGGAAGTTCAGGTAAGATATAAGGAAAAAGTTCTTACCTGTGAGGGTGCTGAGGTGCTGGCACATGTTGTCCATAAAAGCTGTGGCTGCCTTATCCCTGGCAGGGTTGAAGGCCAGGTTGAACAGGGCTTGGAGCAACCTGGTCTAGTGGAAGGTGTCCCTGCCCATGACAGGGGGTTGGAAGTGGATGAGCTTTAAGGTCCCTCCTAACCCAAGCCAGTCTGTGACTTGTGACAATTATCCTGCTTACAAACAAAGGTTTATTAAAATCTGGTTGACGGAAGCCATTAATACTTCTCTCATGAGCTGTTTTCCTGCCCTGAACTACCTCATTCTACTGCTCTGGTATCACTGGGTCCATGAGATTGACCAGTGAATTCCATTTTTGCCAGCAAACTCTGCCTCTGATTTTTCACTGAGTCATTGAGAGGCTACATTTATGTGAGATAATGCTGAGGTTTTAAAAGAGGATGTGCTAGATGAAGTTACTTAAAGGAACCACAGAAAGAGGATTCATCTGGTAATCATCTGTAATCACACTGTGACAGACACTGTGGGCAAAACCAGTGCCCCCAAAGGTGAAAAAAAATGAGTTAGTCTAGTGCCTTTGGTGTGTACATCCATAACCATCATATCACATGTTGGCACTTCTACTTTTAAGGTGAAGAGTCCTGGATACAGTTTCTTCTAGTTCCTGTATTGACGTCTCAGATCTAAGATGCTGATACTCCCACCCAGCAGCGTTTAGCAAAAGCTCCTGGGACTCAAAGCATCTTTTTTCCTTTTCAAATGCTTTTATTATAAAGCAGGGAACATTTATCCTGCAACTTTCAAATCAATACCAAGGCAGCAGTGTGATCTGCATACAAATCAACTTGAAATTTACACCCTGACTCTGCCAACAGGATTAAAAATCATTCATAAAACAACAACTCCTTGTAATTACATCCAGCCAGCCAGATTTCAACAATTACTCAGGCATAGAAGAGCGTCTTGGTTTCAGATGTATTAAAAATAGTTTCTTCTCATTTTATACTTCTTCCTTGGATAGTCACTTCTCATTTTCTCAAAAGTTTTTCTGCTCTGCACTTGATCATTCATCCTCCAAAAAAACCCCATCTACTTACTGATTGGAAAGATCTTCCCTACTAACCAAAAGGTGATTGTTGATACTCCAATCTGATAGCAGGCAGGATTTGAAAAATACTGAGTCATCACCACTTCACCACAGATCACAGTCACTGCCTTCAATAAAAGTCATTGCTGCCAAATTGTCACTAAATTCTGATGTATAATGAGCCTGGCAGTTATAATTCTGCTCTCTATGGGCAGTTGTCTCTCAGAAAAGCCATCAGGACCCTATTTAACATCCTACGAACATTATTCGATATTTAGTAAGCAAAGCAAACTCCTTCAGTGAGCAGCTTTGATTTTTGCTTCAGATCATGATATGTCTATAATTACATGTCGAGCTTGCTGTCTATTACTACATTGCATTTTCTACTTGACACATCTATCTTGATACAGTGTCATTTTCAGTTGTTGTGGAAATGGCCAGAGCAGTGAAAAGGGGCTTTTCTTGCAAATTGAAACAATACATAAATGTAAAATAAAAGCATATTTCATCTTGCAGTTCCTTTTGTTCAGGAGAGCAGAGACAGGACGCAGGAGCTGTGAACAGCTTTTGTCTCTCAGTGACAGTGCTTTGAAAGCCCAATAACAATCAGTTCTTGATTGCCTCTTGGGGACAATCTGTCACTATTTGTCAGGGGTGATTCCTACATTTCCGCTTTTAAGAGTAGTTACAGACAAGAGGTATTATGCGATGCATGACATTGGAGGGCAAAGCAAAGGTTTTGGCAAAAGTACTTAATAATAACTGCAGAGTGAAGTCAGGCTGTAGAACCTGAAAACCAACTTGTAAGTTTTGAGTCTCTTAACCATTTCAGTGCTCAGAGCATAAATTTGAAACAGTTCAAACTATCCCCAAAGTGATAAGATATAAAAAGCCACCACGTCTCTAGTATTTTTTGTTGTGGCACTTCTATACAGTTATTAAGCATTCCCAAAAAGCATAACTTCATTTTACTTTTTACTCTCCATGTTAGGAGGGCAACAAATTAGCAATTGCAGGAGAAAGAGTACAAAGAGAAGAGTGAAATCTCTGAGAATGAGACTCAGTTCCATCTAGTCACCTTCAATACAGAAAGGTGGAACAGCAAATAGCATATCTGCAAATAGTATAACTGGCCTCAGGACTCATATTTAACATGAAAAGGAGCAATCCCTGAGTTTGAGTGTTTTAAGAATCTGTCTTGTAAAAATCCAAATACAAAGAAGTTTGAAACAGTGAAATGGATATGAAAGCAACTCTCAAGTGGCTGCTTCTCCGTTATGTGGCAAGGTACTCCATGCAACATCACTACCTCTAAACATCATCCAATCCTACTGCTGGCATCAGGATCCAACCTGACTTTCTGGGGCTGACAAAAGGCATTGTAAAATAAATGGCTGGAATATGACTGTGTGCTGCTGTCAGTGATTTGCTACAATCATCCACGGCCTACTTTCCTTATATCTATGGCCTTGGGCTCATCAGTCTCTGGTATGACAGATTCACAGCTACCCAGTGAATTAGCAGTCAGGAACACTATGTGACTGCCTTGGCAGACAACACCTCGCTTTAGCTACTTAAAACTACTGAAGAATGCTTTTATGCTAAAATGAATCTGAGCCAAGAGCCTATGTGAGGAAATAAAACCTTAGATTCACAGGTGCTGGGCCCACTGGGACCTCAGGTGCGGAAGTCATAAGAGTTTCAATGCATTTGGCAGAACATGAAAGAAAATAAAGAAAATCAGACAATACCAGCTGAAGTACTCCCTCTACTTGAAAGAACAGAATGGATTCTAGGTTAAAATGTCCTGCAACTCCCTTAATTCCCTGGCTTTATACAATGGCCTTTTAAACCGTACCTATGTTGATGGAATAAAAATAGAAAGCAGGTACATCTACTTAATACGTGGACATAGAACCGGCCTTTTCAGAAAATGCCCTCAGGCAATCTAAACCATCCTGTTAATGAAGCTATAATACCACATTTTGATTTTCTGACTCTGGCTATTCATTCAAAGGGACTCCTTATGCACAGAGCTTGCTTAAAATGAAGACTTGAAAGCCCCTCCAAGGGAATAGAACGCATTTATTTGCACCAAAGCAATTACTTTTATGTTTGCAACACACACTCTTTGCATTCCTGTATGTTCAAAATCCACAAGACTGACTTCCACACCCAAGCTGTATTTGCTCAATATGAGTTTTCTCATGGAAGAGGGCTGTGACTGTAATATGTTAAAGCAAGGTGAAACTTGATGCTGATAATGCTGTCACTCATGCACTAACATTATCCATCATGTAGGGCAAAACAAGCAAGGGCTTGCTGTTTCCACACTTACGTTGTTTGGAGATACTGAAGAAATGCAAAATATTTTACTCAGTGCAGGTCTATGGATTTACATGGCCGCAGCACTGGCCTTTGAGATCAGCTTTTACCAGTAGATCAGGAGGCAGCACTGTTGGGATGGTGAAGATGACAGGCTGTGAAGTGTTGCAGGCCCTTCCCTGAAAACTTTGTTTCTAATAAATGCCCGCATAACTCAGTAAATTCCAAGGGCACTGAAACCTGATTGCTAGAATGTAACCTGGCATTTGGTCAATGCCAAGTAGCACTTTCCCAAATTACCTCTGGGCTTTGCTTATTCTCAGTCAGCAGCCTGCATGCGGCGCCCTGTTTCAGAAGCTAACAGAACACGCCAGCATAGCATGGGATATTCTTTGCCAGTTGGCATCAGTACCTGGGAACGTTTCTGCAAACCTTACATTTACAATCATAGATGTAGCTAAAGTGTCTGATGCACTGGGTGTGTTAATGAGGGACTGCAGCTCTCTTGGTCCCTTGTCAGTCCTGCACCTGTTTAAAGCAAGCACTGCTCACCATAAGAGAGAAACTGTAGAAAAAATAAGGCATGGAAATTTAATTTCTAAAGTATTTGGCTTGCACTGCTTAACAAACTCAGGTTTGGAATATCTATTTGGTGCTCATTTTCTGGCTAGAGACATGTAAACATAGAATCCAGCCTCTTTGGGAACACATGTCATAAAACATTGAGGAGGCAACTGGACAACTGCCAAGAAATATCTATAGGACTTAGACAGATATGCCATATAAGAAACATCACGCTCACTAGTCATATTCCCTTGAGTCAGCCTGTAATTGGACTGTGAAATCATGTGCCACTGCTGGAGACTGCCCACTTCCGCAGCTACAGCTAGGCAGGGAAAGGAGGAAAACACAGCTTCTATGTTCTCCCTGTACTGACTACTGTTGAGCACTAAAATATCACTTACTGACAAGGAGGGCCAAGCCCTGATGCTGGAAACTCTCTTGATTCAGAGCAATATCAAAATGGTGGTTACTACCAGAGGAAATACTCATTAAACACAGCTCTTCCCTTCTGCCTTTGAAGAAAAGGCAGAAGGCTGGATGGAGTATGCAGAGGTGAGAATTTGCCTGCAGGCCACCAGCTTGACTGTGACAGTTTAGGACATCCTGAGGGCTACTCCACATTACACTCCCAAAAAAGACAAGTTCAGCCATGTGTTGTTTGGGATTAACTCCCACCAGCATTGTGGCATGAGGATTCCAAATCCCCCCCATCTCAGCTCTATCAGACTACTGTCAAGACCCTCTTCTTGAATATGACAATAAGGCACAACTTTGGTCATACCCAAGCATCATCCCTTCCCCTATTACAATAAAATCCGAGATATGAATCTGAGAATAAATAGGCAATGCTATCATCTATACATTACTAAGATACCAAGGAAATTAAGTGAATGAAATATAATGTCTTTATTTCATTTCAGAGTTGCACTTACTTATGATGACACCTGTAATGTACATAAAGGAACTGTAAAAGAGTACTTTACAAATATGATTAAGGCTTGGTAATGAGGCCACATGAACACTGGGAGCGTATTAGAAAACACACGTTATATCTGAGCATTAGAATCTACATGGTTCTATTAATTCCAAGGAATAAAAAAAATAAAAATGCTGCAATCATGATGCTTTTCCCTAAACAGTATACAAGGCCACCATTTAGATGAGACACTAAAATCAAGAGACATTGATTTATATGGAGGCTTTATCACTTTGCGCTAGTTTTGCATAAGCCTCCAAGGTTTTCACAAAAAATACTATCTCTGGTATAACAGTTACCCTATTTTCTTACATGACATTAGGATAAATTTATATGTGATTGAAACAGCAACTGGTATTAAGCATGCCAGGAAATGTATAAGGCGTCTTTCTGATGAAGTGTTGGACTTACAAATTTATACAAAGACTATGCATATGACTCCATTCCTTCTTTCTTTCTTGTGATGCTAAAGCAGAACTGTTGAGAAGATGCTTCCAGTAGAATAAGGCAATGCCCCTGATATGGAAATCCTCAATCGTCACCTGGTCAGGTGTACTCTAACTGAAAAATAGGCTCTTTAACCTCTTTTTTCACAGTACTGAGAATCCAAGCTTTGATACCATATCATGCCTGCCTTAGAGGGGTAGAGGAAGCTGTCCCGTGATAGATCAGACTGATGGAGTAGAAGGGGCAACAGACAGAATTAGGCAAGGCAGGTACAGGCATGCCACAGCTGAAGGACTGTGTTTAGACCCCCTGGATGAGGCAAAAAAGTACACCTACCAGTCTTCTTGATTGTGTGAGATATGTGCCTTAAAGTTCCTGGATTTTATTCTCCTCATCTCTTTTCTTCATTGTTGTTGTTATATTTTACTTCTGTTTCAATTATTAAACTGTTTTTATCTCAGCCCATGGGTTTTACCTTTTTCCAATTCTCCTCCCCATCCCATTGGTGAGAGGAGAATGATCCAGTGGCTGCATGGTACTGCGTTGCCAGCTGAGGTAAAATGGTAACACATGCAAATCAAGCTAATTAATAAATCACAGCAAGCTACAGATCTAGATTTGCCAACAGCGTTTCTTGGCAATCGGTTCTCAACAGCAAACAGGCTCTGCAGTCAGAAAGGTGTGTGAACCTTTCATAGCACAGTCGCACTTGGTAATGCAAGCTGTGCCTCAAAGCCTGGATTCCCTAGGGCTTCCATGCCCACATCAGCTCATGTCTGGAGGATGTCAGATGGTCTGACAGGCTGGAGATGAGGCAGAGCTTGCACTCCAGCCTGGAGGCTTGAACTCCAACCCACACAAGCAAGTTGAGTCACCTGGCACAGTAAACTAAAGTCACAATCAGGCAGCCATGAAACACTCCACAGGACTTCTGGATGAGAGGAAGAAACAAAAAATGTGTTATCTGCAAACTATCCTCAGGGCTGAGAGACACTTGTAAGCTGCAACTATGTCAGTAAAGTATTTCCTTGGATAGTTCATCAGCTTCAACTAACTCAGCAACTAATAATTTAAAGGTGGTTCTATTCACAAGAATAGAAGCAGCACAGCCTTTATCTCACTAAATTATGTTTTTATTGGATCACTTTCAATTTTCAACAAATTCATTCCATTTTGGAAGATAATGCTCCTTAGTGCATACATTATGGAATGTGTGAGAAGACAGAAACAGCATTTTCTAGCCTCACCTCATGAAAGCTTTGGGTAATTTGTGGTAATGGCTTACACTGCTACAGTGCCTTTAATCACGAAGGGCATCGAAGCCATTTAAGATGGCAGGGAGGGAGAAACAGGGACAGAAAGTGACATCAAATTTCACCAACATACAGCCACTTCTTAGGAAGAACTCTGAAGTTGTTAAACAGCAAACAGAATGATGGTAAAACCAGTGAAGAATGCCTTCTACCATGCAAAGCAGGAATAAATGAAACCCAAATATAGCATGCCATCATGAAACTTACTTTAAACACCATTAATAACATCTATATATCTATGGAATAGTTCCATTACTATTTCATAACCACAGAATATTCGGGGGTTTGCTTAGTGCCATGGTGTAGTGGTGGACTTGGCAGTGCTGGGATAATGGTTGGACTTAATGACCTTAAAGGTCTTTTCCAACCTTGTTGATTCCATGATTCTAAGATTTTATTTTGAAACTGAAAAATGACATACCTGGAAGCATAATGCCTCATATCAAATGCTAAAGATTATTATTAACTTGGGGTTACTTATTATTTAATACTGCAGAACTATCATGCAAACTCCTTAAATTTTTCTGGATTTCCGCATCCAGCTTCTGACCCATGGTATTTGTAACATCTGACAAAACCATAGACTGAAGCAGCATAATCATAATGCTACTTGGCACTTCACATCTTTAAAGAACTATGGAAATGTTAATTAATTTCCACAATAGCCTAGGGAGTAAACATTTTCATACTGATTTTACAGATTAAGGGGCTGAAACAATATGTGGACATGACTTCTCCAAGGCAGTCCATCACATAAGTGTCAGACATGGGGCTAGAATCAAAAGATTCATCAGGCCTTTAAACAAAGATGCCTGGGGCAGCCACATATAAAAGTACCTTAAACCATTTTCAAATTCTCTTTAATATGTTATTTTACTGTCGATTGATTATTTACAATAGCAGCTAATGAGGGCTCACTGTTCCCTATCTACAATTAAATTATTTAAATTTCAGCCTCAACTTCTAAATTTGTCTTCATAAAATTAAGTGTATTCTGATCCAGAGATCAAGTAGGTCAAAAGGTGCCTAGGATAGCATCTTGGAGCAGAATGTATGTGTGAAAAAGGTGGGTCAAATTTGTCTTTCAACTGTTTGGCTGTGTCTTAAATGCATTTCATTTTCATGAAAGCAGTTTCCATCCTTTCAGCCTGCTGTTTTGCTTCTATTTTCCCTTAATTGTTATAAAGCAAATAGTTCCAGATACTTTTTTTGTTGTATTCTCCTATATCTTGTGTTCTCAAGAGCTTCAGAGCTCCAGGATCTTTTAGAAAGATTTTTAGTACGCAAAACAATTGCTTAGCAATTCAGATGGTGATAGCATGCTCAGCAGATCAACTCAATGGCCAAAATGCAGACTGTCTGTTCAGATAACAACCCTTCTCATTCACCAAACCAGTACTCCTCAATATTCATATTAAATACAAGGACTAGAAAACAAGTAAGACAGACATGATATCTTATTGCAAAGCATGCTGGACTAAAAGTTATTTGCTTAGGAGAGTCAAAAAACAATCCAAAAACTGAAAAGTCCTCTTTGTCCTCTACTTGACATAAGCATCTGAGGCCTGGTCCAATACAACTAACAGAAGATGATTTCCTATAGCATCACACTGCACATCTGGGCTTATCTAGGAAAGTCTGCTTTAAAATACAAAGAGCAAATGACCATTTCCAAAATAAACAATATTTTTCCTCAGTGTCCCAGTTTTGTCAGTCTTAAGTCTCTGATTACACTTGAGACCCTAGAGAGCAGAATCTTCCAGACAGCACTAACCTCATACTGCTTCGTTTTTTCTTACATAGAAAATAAGCTCTTCAGCAACCTCCTGCAGAGCATTTAGCCAAGTCTATGCTGGAACAGTGTATTTCACTTCCAGCTCACAAGAATTCATTTTAATCACTATTTGAAAAGCTGTAAAGATCACTGTATTTTCCTACATAAAAGAATTTCTATTAAGACCTTTGGAATTCATCCTGATAGGAATCTGATTAGGAGTCCCCACATTTTCCAGGACTCTGTGCATGTTTTAATTCTGTTATAGCTACAGACACAGTATGTTCTTTACACTAACTTGTGGCAAAGGTCACTACCAGATCATTCAGTTTGTTATCACGGTGTTTGAAGCTGACCAATGTGCTAATACACAACTAGGCTTCAAAGGGTGCTCCAGGGCAAAAAGGAGAAAGAAGTGAGAACAAGCTAAATGGTGGGTAGCAAAAAGCTTTTGCCACTGTTTGGGTTTACCCTTTTAAGAGCTGGTGAGTTCTTGAGCCCAAATGTAGTTGAGCAAGAGGGCAGAAAGCATCTTCCAAATCCAACATAACCCAGAAGGGAAACATTCGTGGTATAATTGATTTTGGCAACTGATCTCTTTGTGTGCTATGTGATTCTTTTCCTTTCACCCAGGAATGAGGAATAACTCTTGTCTTATAGGACCAGACCTCTGGAATCTGAGACCAAGCTACAAATCCCATGTTCTTCACGCTTATGTTGACACGTAGTCCACCTAACAGACAGAACATCCAAGAACCCCTCTTGGATGACATCTTGCTGAACCACCACAGCACTAAGCTGCTGCTAAGCTTGTGACAGAGTTAGCTAAGCCTAACTTCATCTTAAGACACCAAGGTCTATGGCGTCTTTAATTAACATCCACATAAAATCTGTTTATAACAATAAACCCAAAATCAGGATGCTTCTCTACTGTCTTCCAATACTGCTAATGTTTATTGTAACAGCCACTCGTGTGCTGAGCATGTGAAATCCTATGTACACAGCCTGAATGATTTTGTAGCCGCAGTAATTCCAGAAGAATTGATATAGCATCAATGTATTTCTGCTAAAGAAGCTTCCTGTTTCTTTAGCAGTCATTAAGCTTCAGTGGAAGGAGCTTTACGCTGGCATCTTTCTGATTCTACTTTATAAGGTTTCTGCCTTTTAGTGGTCTTTATATAAGACACTTGTCTTCTCCCCTCTCCTACTCACACATATAGGATACATACCTGGCACACAGGTATATAACCAGAAAGCTTACATAAGGCTCAAGCCTTGCCCCATAACTCCCTGTAGTTAAGAAAACAATTCCATCCACTCAAAGTAATGCAAGGAGTTAAGCAGGGTCATTTTTATGCTTAGAGAAACCTTTACAATGCAATGACGGCTAAATCCTAAGCGTTGCAAAGCCTCTTTCAAGTACTTTTGTACACAAAAGGACAACAATACTGATTTAATGAGCTCTTGAGGGTCTGCCCAGTTTTGCAACTCTTGAACATCATGATTCTGGTAGACCTAGGGCTGGAGAAGGTGGCACAGCCTGCACTTAACCTGGACTACAGCTCAGGTTAAAAAAGGTCATAAAAGTATTCCGGCTGGTCACCAGCTCTGTAGCACATGATCCAAACTAATTGCTGAGATTTCTGCAGGAAACTCACCTCCTCAAATAGGCCAGTTCTCATCTCCCTCTTAACACAAAGCTGCCTCTTGGTGTAAAGGGTTTTGGGATCGGCCAGAACATTCTGGGCTCGAACATCCTGGAATCAGCCAGTGCATCCTGGGCTGGGCCTGAACATAGAGGGAAGTGGCCACTCAGAGGGTAACACATAGCGGCCAGTTGGAGGGTGGCGATCTTCAAATCCAGCCAATCCTGTTAGTAGCATGAGAACAAAAGGTGCAGTCTATATAAACTGTGGAGCCAACAGGAAGGAGGCTCCTATAGTAAAGAGGTCTCCAACAGTAAAGAAGTTTTTGGCATGAAACTCTGCGGGAGTCCGTGTCTTCAGTCTCCACAGCTGCCCATTTTCCATCTACCCTCTTTGGAAGTGAAGGCCTACAAAGGCAGCAGTAAAATTTGGGTTTCCTTTCCTCATCTGATATGTAGAGTGTCATAAAGTTCGTATAATAAACCTTTTGGAAGAAGGAATCTAAGATCTTAATCAGTTATAGCTCCCCTGTTTACGCACAAAGTTGATAACGCTCTGAAGTCCTCTGCAAACAATTTATCCCCTTCAGAAGATCTCCCCCTTACATCATCTGTCCAATACTGTCTCCCACCTCCTGCTATAGTGTGGTTATGTACTATCTCTCTCCTTGAATAAAAACCTGTAATTTTTCACCTTTGAGGTTGCAGCTCTTCATATCAAGATCATACACTGAACTCAGCAAATATACAGGATTAAAGCCTATACAAATGTACATTAATCTCACTACACAGAATGATCATAAAACAATAAATTGTAGATTGTTTAATGTTTTTATACTTAAACCCTTCAGAACTTGAAACAGGTTTTCTTCCTAAAGGATTGTTTCAAAGGAAGTCATCTCAGAGCATTAGTCACTGCTGTCGGCTTTGTTCCTGTGACAGGATCTGAAGGCCTGTGTGCAGTGTCATACTTGTCCTAAACACACATCAATGGTTACCTGAAAGGCTGTGGATGAAAACCTGCCGTCACCCCTTGAGTAATAGGAACAAGGAAGGAGGACTGACTTGACAAAGGATGTGCACTGACTTGACAAAGGATTAACCTACTGTAAAGTTGCAATGGGCTCATTCATTACTCAGAGCTCTATGACACTTCACATGGTTGGGAATGATGCTTCTGGTTCATGCCAAGTAGTTGGGAAAGAAGAGACAAGAGCCAGACAGGAGCAGTGAAGGAGGTGGGCTAAGTTAGATAACGACAATTAATACTGATATTTACTGGGATAAAAATTAGCTGTCTTTACACAATGTTTTAGAGCTTTCAGAGTGCTATAAAAATATTAATTAACCTCCACAATTAGAGTTCTGAGGTAAGGAAATGTCTACCAGCACACTGTGATTTGCCCAGCAAGAAAAAAAAAAAGAATATCTCCCTGGCTGTGGTGTTTATGCGTACTGGAAAAACAAGTTAAGTCGTTCAACCTCATCCCATGTGTCTTCACCATGCTGTGTCTGGTTTGAAGGCTGGCAGTCAGCACAGAATGAAGCTCAGGACCCAGTTCTGCAGAGGAGTAGTGGTGAGCTGATGCTGACTGGGATAGCGCCTGGACACATCATCTCCCCTCTAGCACAGGCATACAGCACATAATTGCCCATGCCCCACTCCAACAGCCTCCCTGTATCAGAAGGCTGGCCTATCTCCATCTACTTAAAATTTAATCAGAGATTTTACTGCTTATCAGCAGCTTAGCAGGAGCAGTTAAAACTCAAACGCTGCATATTTTGGCTTAATTACCACTAACAGACAGATGTCACTTTCAAACACTCTCCTCCCCAGCCCTTGCTCCTTGCAGCTTCTCCAACATGGAACATAAATTTGTTGGTTAAATAACCAATGAGTGCCAAAATTATTAGGGATTAATGGAAGGACAGAAATCTTATTTCTGCTTTATTTTTTGGTTCTGTGATAAATTGCAGTCTGTACCTCCCATTTGGCAAGATAAACATCTCTTATTCCCGCTCTAAAGCGACAAGTAAATGGAAACAGTGGCCTAGAACTGTGTTGATCTTGAAGTGCCAGAGCATACTGCTCCTGTGTATGATTCACACCAGTATTAGCAGACTAATAACAATCTAATTCAAATGTATTAAGGGATCAGTCCTGTTGCCCTTTCTCCACATAGACTGGTTTCCACTGGTTTTCTTCAGGCGCCAAGCTTCTCCTTTGACCAGGAGATAGATCAGCAAATAGTTGTTTTGCAGGAGAAAAAGTCACTATGATCCAGGACCAGGAATTAAAATAAATATGAATGATGATGGCTGTTCCTGGGACAAAGCAGCTGTATTCATTTGGGCCAGAGCTGTTACCAACCTCCTACTCTAAGCACTTCCCATTGCCTCCACAAAGTCACCTTTTAGGAGCACTTCAGTGGACTGAATAGATAATGAAACCAGTATGGTTTTTAAGTTCCTCCTGAAGAATGGAATTCTGTCTGCACTTTTCATTTGACAACACTATCCCTTGAAATGGAAGGAGAAATTATCTTCCTGCAGACCTGACTATTCTGACTAAGGATTAAACCTTTTAGAAGGCAGCACCAGGATACTGTTGCTACTTTATAAGGTAATTTCTGAGGTTTAATTAGATCTTAGATTGGCCGTATGCACCCATAGCTGCTTTTCCAAAACAGTAGTCAGTTTTGCATATGGAAGATTTTTACTGAGCTCACATAAGAAAAAAATTAAATACAAAGCCATTTATAACTTAGCACATGTCTGGATGCATGATCAAACTGCAGACTAAGGATTTATCAGTGTCTAATGAAGATTTGCCTTTGTTTTCCAGAAAACAAGGATCACATTTTCAATGATTTAAAAATATGAGTTAAGTGGACAGATTGCTTTATGCCTATAAACTATCTTGGGGATAAAGAAAAAAACAAAAAAACCCAGCTACAAAAACCAGCATGACTTTTAACCAAATCACAGCCAAAGCCTGAATCCTTTTCTACAGTCCTGCAAAGGAATTGTCCTGCAGCAGCCCTTTTCCCTTGACAGAAATTCCAAGAGGACAGAGAACGCCATTTGTTTTGTCTTTCCTGCCTAACATTTTACATATGCTGAAAAGAACAGACAACAAGAAGTTGAGAATTAACAGGCCATGAAAAGTTCATTACTACCCCACACAACAGATGGATTCCACCACGCTACCTTTATTTCACCTCACTAACTCAAGAGAAGATACTGTTTGCACCTTGCCAGTGCAGTAAAAGTAGTTCTTCAGCATTTACTTTCTCACCTACCTTTTAGGTGAGATTTAAGGGACACCTTGATGGCAGGGCAAAGTCTGAAGCAGAAATAGTCCTGATACTGTCCTCTTGCTGGCATATAGGCAATAATGAGTCAGCAAATGAAGGTCCTGTAGATGGTGCTCAAGACTGCAGCAAAATCAGAGGTCTTGTAAGGTTGATACACTCATGCACTTCAAATGCTTTTCATTGCACAGCTCTTTAACCCCCCCCTTATCCAGCAACCTCCTATTTACACAGAGCTTTGAACAGGGCTGCTAACAATTCCCAGACTTTAGAAACACCCCAAGACTGTTCTTAACTCTGACAGGGCAGACAAACTCATAAATCTAACTCAAACTAAAAAACATAATTGGCTTTCAGATGCTGTATTCCCAAGAAAGACTGAATATAGAAGAAGAGCTTAGTATTTTTAACTTCTAATAGCTTGAGATTTACACCAGTAATAGGCATTTTCTTTGTCACTGCTTTTCTACATTTCTGGATTTCTCCCAGCCCATTGCAAATATATTTTTAGATTCAATAAGACACCCTTTTTTCCTTACTCACCATGGCAACTGCTGGCTGCAGAACATGTGATTTTGCAGCTTTCTTCCCAAAATGCGGCAAGGCTGACTAGAAATGTAGTAGAAGTCAGTGGATTTCAGAGCACAGTGATCTTTGCATTGCATAGTTATGGCCTCAGACTTGGCCATATTCTTGCAAATTTCTCTCGTTTTCTGGAGAAAAGATTTTTTGTTGCGCGATCAAAAAATATGGGTTCATCAAGCTTTGCAACAAACTTGCTATGTAACCTTGACCAACCTGTTTAATCTACCACTCTTTTACCCCTGCTTGCAATGGGAGACATTTACCTACCTTTCAGGTTACTGGGAATCTAGATGCGTTATTGTATGTGAAGCCTTCTACAACTGCAATGATAAAAGCACTTAAAATGTCACAATACATTTATATATCTAACTGACATCAGATAAAGACATTCACTGAAAGAAAGAACATAGGTAAACCTTAGCATTTTAGACCCGAACATCACAGTTATGCAGTTCCAAATATTTCATCTCCAGAATACTCCCCCTTCAATGAATAAAGCTTGTGAATTTTGCAGCAATTACTTGTTCTTTTCCAAAGATTTATTTTATATATATACATATATATATATAAGGGTTTTATTTTTAGATACAGGAATAAAACAACTCATTTTT
The DNA here is from genome assembly GCA_009867235.2 of Psittacus erithacus. Classification (NCBI taxonomy): domain Eukaryota; kingdom Metazoa; phylum Chordata; class Aves; order Psittaciformes; family Psittacidae; genus Psittacus; species Psittacus erithacus. The sequence goes on from WYDI02040051.1 coordinate 53,369, forward strand.
TCCCTCTTGTTGTCTCCTATCTCAGCAAGCAATAAAATGTCAGCACTGTGGTAGGTAATGGGAAGGAAAAACACCTCTATTGACTGAATAGAGTTATAGCTGAATATTTTCATGAACATTCAACTTGTGCTTTAAGCACAACAAGCACTGCAGGTAAAAGATATCACAGATAAAGAATGAACTGAATACAAATAAAATCATTCATCAGATGGGAAAATACCACTATCCAGAAGGGAGTATTTTATAAACCTCAGCCACTTACTGCTTTATTTTTTTATACTACTTTTGACAAGCTCAGGTAAAAGATGAATACTATATCCAACAAGCAAGGAGGTATGCTACAGTAATCTACCCCATCACTGAACTTAAATCATGAAGCTGAGTGCTTGAAAGAATGATACAGGTTTCCTAATTTAAATAAGGACTATAGGTAGAATAAAAGATTAATTGCAGCTCACAATTCTGAGTGTTCAGCTCAGAATATTGGGAAGATCATCAGGGTGTTCATCACTGCTTTAAATAAAACCTCAGTTCCTAAAATCCAGTACCGACTGTGCCTCCAAGCAGTGTGGCCAGGCTGCAAAGGTATGTTCATCTTGCAATTGCAGAGAGGGCTCAGCTAAGAATCAACTCATGCATCTGGATACAAATGCAAGTGCCTAATGGTATGGGCAAGAAGTCAAGTGTGGGCAACCGCTACTCCTACATACATTACAGGTTGCCCAAAAAAGTGGTAAATGCTCCATCCTTGACAGTGTTCAAGGCCAGGTTGGACAGACTTGGGTGCCAAGGTCTACTGTGAGGTATCCCTGCCCATGGCAGAGGGTTGGAAATGGATGAACTTTAAGGTCCTTTCCAATCCAGAACAATCTGGGATTCTATAAGCCTCTGACTCCAACCAGCTTCTCCCTAACCTACAGCTTCTGGTTTTTTATATATCAAGACTAGACTTTTTGATATATTATCTCAACACCCTGCTTTTATTGAGTCTGGCCTCTCATTAAGACCTTTTCATTTATTCTTTGAGGCTCCTTTCCAGCTGGCTATGGCATCAGCAGCAGAGCTTCCTCAGGCCTTTTACCAAAGAGTTATTTATGACATGTCCTTTCCATGCCTAATTCTCAGCTCTCAAACTGTTTCAAGGAGCTCACAGCATCTTGTAGAAACTCCCAGATAGTCGCCTATATCTTTTATCATATCTGCAAGCTCTTTGGTTTGACCATACAGGTCACTGGTCTAGTCTCCCTTAAAAATTTCCTAGATGGAAAGCAGACACTGTCTTTTGAGTGTGAGGGTTGATGAGAGATGTCAACAGCTTTGAAATGTCTTGTCTAAATGCCTGACCTAACCTTTTCAATTTCTTTCATGTAGTAGCTAAAAGTTAAGAGATCAGAATAGAGCTTGCCATACACTGTAGTTAGCATAAGGTCCTCTGATGAAGACAAGAAACAATTTATACAGAAAATAAAATGCAGGAATTTTTCCTATGGGGCATATATAACAGCCCTAGTGACTTTCTTCCCCAAAGGCTACATGCATTCAGGATGGCTGCACTGAAGTCAGCCAGGCTCCATGTTCATGATAAAAGTAAGGAAAAATAGCTAGCAGGAACCACCACAGTATGCCTGGCATGTTAATAAGGATCCTGATCACACAGCAGGGCTGTAGGGAAGGGGGCCTCTTTAAGTCTGCACAGCTTCTTTTCTTTAGTTTCAAAGGTCACTGATGATCTTGTTGCCACTGGCTTCTTGCTGAGGCCCTGCTACTCCAATAAGGAAAAGAAAGTAAACATTTGTTTGACTTCCATTAAATCCTTGAAGTTGAAAGTCACGCACGTTGCTTAAATGCTCCTCTGAGTCAAAGTACTCTCCTATATACATTTCTGTGAACATGCCATTTCTCTGAACAAGCATACTTAGTGCAAAAGCCATAATTAATATCTTGTTTATATTTTTAACTCTGCTAGGGAACATAGACTAGAGATACACTTGCCACAGGCTGATCTGGGGACTCTGTCAGTAGCTGTGTCTTCCTGCATTGATCCAATTTCAATATTAACAAAACTCCAGGAAAGTTTTCTAGCAAGTTAGTAAATGCAAGAAAATATTAAGAAAAATGGAAACTTGTAAATTGAAAAAATCAATATAGCTAAAGCGATAGCTGAGTATAGTTGAAAACCTTGCTACTCAATCACTACAACCCATTCTTATTGAAAATGCTATATATCTACATTTGGAAGCCATAACTCCTATTAAATTTAATTACTTTTCCCTACAGCTAGGGGACCTATAGTTTCTGCACCTGATTCAGCAACGTATTAATCCAGTTGCATGCCAGCATAACTGCATTGAAATTAATGCTATTAGAGTTACAATGAAGTAAGATAGTATTGTCTGATAACCTGACAATTCAAAACACGCAGTAGCAAGAATTCCTTATGCTCTTATTTCTGGTGAGCTAGGTGGTAGAAGTATGAACCCTCTCAAACTTAGCCTGAGTCTCTGAAATAGCCACAAAAAGATATAATACCTTGAAATCTAAACAGGGAAAATGGTAATAGACAAAATGTCTTTCATATAAAAATACTTAAGTGAATTAAGCAACTTTTCCCCACTATATAAAAGGAGTAATTTTACCTGTCACTGACACAGAAGGCTGCAGTAGGAGTGTCCAAAAAAACATTAGTTCACAGCTTCATGACCAGTTTCTTAGAGAAACAAGAGGCAAATCCACATTCTAATGCTTTTTCAAATGTGGTAAGATGGTGTTTATTTTCTTTTGAAAGGATGTCTCATTGTTCTTAAACACCCATGAAGCTTACTGCCTAAACCATGAGTTAGGTCTTTGCAATGATATATCCTTCTTTGAGAATTTCAGCCTCCACCACTGAAGAGAGACGTCTCCAAGCTGAAACAGGTCTTAGCAGCTATAGGAAAACTCAAGAAATACCTTTGGAATATCTGGACAGACAGTTCATAAGAAGGAATTATTGAGTGAAGCAATGTGGTAGGAAAATAATGCTATTATTGCCATATAAATACCTCTGCTTGTATGATACAAAGCATTTTTAGCCCTTATTACATCCACAAATGCTCTCCTGGGCACAATTCCCCAATACAGCAAGTATAACGTCTGCTCATACCTTCTTTGCCTTCACATGAGTGCTGGTATGAAACCATTGACTCACAGCTCCCGTTTTCTGGAGCCCCTTCCTGCCTTTCCCCATTTCTGAAACAAGTTGTTTCTTATTGGATTCACCATTATCAGTAGCCTTACTTGGGCCTGTACAATTATTTGCAAATAATGAACTAGAAATCACACAGTTCAGATCTTTTCTGAGAGTGAACTTCATGGCCCAGTCACTGGAAAAAAACCCTATTTTGCTGTCTGGAAAGGTAACTTATGGAACAATTAGACAGGACAGAGATTTGTGAAGGAAAACTTTGCTTCGTGTGTCAAGTGAAACCTGTGAGGATGCTTCTATTTCCTGTTCTGGTAACTGATTAGGCTGCACTGGCAAACCCCATAGGTCTGTGATTCCAAACCCATGTACAAGGAGGGATATACGGCAGTTAACCCAGGCCTGGGGGAAAGAATGGACACTCAACTGAAGGTGATTGAATCTAAATCCAAGGACAAGGGTGTGCATTTCTCAGACATGAGATGAATGAAATGCTGTGCAAATACAAAGACATAATAATGATTAATCCTCTTTTCTGATTTGAACCTCAGGCTCTTAATCCTTTACAAACCCTTCCTTTTCTCTATATTGCTATCCTATCTTAATGAAGCACAGCCTTGAGTCTCCCTAGATAGAGGCTTGTGCTGGGTTTTGTTTCTACTTCCCTAGGGATTTTTTTCCAATGACCTTGAATGAAGTTCAAGATTAAATAAGCTAGAATTCTCTCCCCCATCCCTAACATTGTAGTTATTCATCTTCTCAGCATAGCCTGATAACCTCAGAATAACTGTTCACACCTGCTTTAAATGTAGACCATGAATCACCTTGGAGGTCATGTCATTAGTTATTGGGGTGCTGTTCGTGCCCCTGTATGCACATATGTGTGCATGCCTACATTTAGGAAGCTGTGAAACCTAAATGACCTTTAGTGCAGCTTTTACATGCTGAAGCAGTACTCTGCCACAAAAGACATAGCTAGTTTAAAACAATCTTATTTCAGTTTAACTTCGGTTTAGAATATTCATTCAGCCTTTCAAACTACTTGCCGATGAGGTCTGATGGCATTTAATTTGTCTGGGCCTCTGGCTCCTCATCTGTAAGCAGCTGTCCTGGGTTCAGCAGCAGCAGTCATTTTTCTCCTTCTTAGTAGCTGGTGCAGTGCTGTGTTTTTGACTTTTGGT
>WYDI02040053.1:0-13969 GCA_009867235.2 Psittacus erithacus
ACAGAGCCTTGGGTGATGTGGTTTAGTGTGAGGTGTCCCTGCCCATGGCAGGGGGGTTGGAACTGGATGATCTTAAGATCCTTTCCAACCCTGACTATTCTGTGATTCTATGAAATGAGAAAGACAGACAGATGCTGCTCAAAATTCCTGTCCTGTGATGCCCCATAGTTGGACTGTCTGGTCTGTGTGGAACATTTGCTCCTTCTAAATAAGACAGTCTTCTGCCCCAGGGCTAGGAAATACATGGATTTCTAGCTTTTTTCTCTCCTTTTCCTTTTCCTCTCCCTCTCCTGAGCTTTTTAACTGCTGAACGCCTTCCTTCAGTTCAGCGTTGCAGACAAGATCCCCTTTAGGGGTTGTCAGAGAGAGCTTCTGTTTCCATTAGTCAGGGATATCAAACCTTATCAAACCACCCTGTTGGTTTTGTTACCACATTGATATAAAGTTCTTTGGGCATTAAGGCTGTAAAGTTATTGCTTTGACATTTTTCAGCTGTTGAGCTGATGCCTCACATCTTGAATGAGCCATTTTTATGCCAGGACGTTCATTTACAGTAAATCATCAGGAAGTGGTTGAAAAGGAAGGGATCTGCATGGAAACTACATGATCTGAGTTTGAAATTAACCTTTTCTGTACAATCAGCCGCAAAACTGGTGTACTGGAATTACATCAACCTTGTAAACGTCTGTCAGCTTCAAATAATCCAGGCACCTTTGTATTTGTGTGTATTGTTATTTTCATATATAAAAATATGTTGTATACCTTATAAATAAGTTAGAATGTGCCAAAATAGTTGTTTTCTAATATTATCTTGTATGAGATATGGAAATATACTGATTTCAGGTACCTTTGTAGTTCTGTACGAAGCTTACAGCCTTAAATCACGAGTATATAACAGCAAAATCAGAATGCAGAACAGAAACATTTTGTATTAACTTGTAGATTAAATTGGTTCCATAATAGATATACTGCAGAGCGCTCCATGTATTTCTGTTTCTGAAATATAATATAACTTCTTAATTCACCATGCCTCTGAGTAACTGTGGGATGCCTCATTCTGCAGGAAAAACAGAGCACAGGATAGTCTTGAATCTGGTGTTCTGCCCAGGCTTTACTGAGCATAATTCTGTACCTTTCCAACAATATTTCTGCTCTCGTTGCAGTGCTCAAGGCATTGATATTGCTTATTTTGTTAGGTTATGTGATGAAGGCTCTTTCCAGACCTGAAGGAGCACAGAGGCACCATAGCATCTGGGGGACCCCAGCATCCCAGTCAGAGACCCAGATCTTGCTGCAGCTGTACCAGGGGAGCCTCACTTGCAGGGGCTGGATGACCACCAGCACTGTGGGTCAATGGGAGATGATCTCCAGAGCACCTCATAGGCATATGGGAGTTACCACCAGAGGTGTGGGCCTCATTATGGGGTGCAGGGAGGAATATCTTGGGCTATTCAGATTTATTGGCTTAGGGGAGTAGAAGGGATTAAGGTTGTTTTGGAAGGAAGAAGTATGGAAAAATAGAAAGGAGGTAAAAAGGACCAGCCTCCTGATGTGGCCACAGTTAGTCTTGTGTTCTCTGTAAGCTCCATTTCTAAATATCCTGCTGCTGAGGGACTCTGGTCTGGGAACATTTGTGTAAGGGGGTCTCATTGCAGGAACTGGAGCTGGACCATGGATCATAGGAGCTCATTTGCCTTTGTTGCTAGCAAAAGAGAGTGACCAACAGTGTGTGTATCACTGTGCAAGTATAAAACTGGACTAACAGTGTATAGAATAAGAGGCCTGGGAGCCGGGTATCAAGGCAACTGTGAGCCTGGGCCAGATACCAGAGAGACCAGAGGGTCTGCAAGTTGGGTATGACAGGGAGACAGAAGTCCAGGGAGACTACTGCTGGGGAGACCATAAGGTGTGTAAGTCTGTGGGGGTTGACTGAGTGGGATCCATTTGCATGTGTCTGTGTGAGGCAAATAGAGATGAGAGGGTTAGAGCCAGTTACTGGGTAGGCTGAGTGCTTAAGGTCAGTTATTGGAGGAATATATAGTGTGTGTGCAGTGAGTTTGTAGACCAGCAGCTGGAGTGGGGCTGCTGGTCCTGAGTTGCCTGCAGCTTCGGAGAGAAAGAAGTGAGGGCAAGCTATTGGACAGACTGATTATTTGAGGCCAGTTACTTAAGGTATCTGCACTGTGTGTGTAGATATATATGTTTACGTATAAGTGTGTATGTATGTTTTTCACTAACAGGTTTTTATCCTGCTCAGAGAGGAAAACAGGAGGAGGCTGCCGGTGGTGGTGTTTGTGTGAGTGCTTTGTGTTTGTCTGCAATGAGCCATATAACTGGCCGTGTGTCCATGTATATATTTGTTGTATACCTGTGCTTGTGTGGGTACCTATTAGGATGCTCATCCCCACTGCTCACTGGCCCTGGGAACATGGAGCTGCAGCAGCATCGCCTCTGTCTGGCTACTGAATTTGGCAACTCCTACTTGTTGCAAACTCTATAAATGCTAAAAAAGCAATAAAGTACTCAGTATGTACTTTTTCTATCATGACTGCTGAGAAATAGCAATAAGTCTTCATGAGCAAAATATTGCATAGATTGCTTCAGACCTCCTGCAGCAATAATTTGCTCCTCTGTTTGGTGATCACTGAAAAGTTAAGCAGAGAGTAATATTTTGCTCTGTACAGACAAGAGCAGACTGGATCGTTTCATGTGTCATAACATCCATTCTGTAACAGGCTGGAAAAATATTCTGATGAGAAAGAAAAGTTAGTTGGCTGAGAGAATTTTACAGAGCAAACGCACGCTGTGTTTCAAAGCGAGTTCTTGTGCAGATGATATACTGCCCTCAATTGGTACATATAACTTCTGCTGACAGAAGCCCTGCTGCAGCTTGCATATAAAACATAGTGACAGAAGGCTCAGGACAGTCTCCCATGTTAACCCTAGTGAGTACACGATGAAACCCCACCAAATCTGAGTGCTGTCATTTGATCTGTCTTCTCCATTAATTTTGTGCCTCTGTTCAAACAGAGTTTATTTGAGGGAAATGCTTCCAGACCTCTTACAGAAATCTAGACAACAGCTCCTGAAATGTGGTTGAGAGTGTTCTTCACAGGGCTCCATTCCATTCACTGGGTTATTTTGGGATCTTTTTGGCTGGTTTCCTTTTGAGGAAAAAACAAAAAAGATTGGAATATTTGCAAACCATAGTCACAAACCCAAAAAACATTGCCCTCAAAAGAGACCATCTTTCAGAGCTCACCAGGACTCCTTCCCTTGACATCTCCTAGACAAGCAGTTGAAACCTATGAGATGAGTTACTGTTTATGCCAGATTTGAAACTCCACCTACTTGCTGTCAGCCTGCTCAAGCATAAGTAAAGTTGCTATCAGGTGTCTTCTGCAGGTGGGTGGAGGGTCAGCTAATTGGCTGATCTTGCACTGGAATGCGTTCACTTATGATCTCTTTTGAGTCTTACTCATTTTCTGTGAATGGGCCACGGGTAGTTGTAGGTGAGGTAATTTGCTGACAGGCTCGCTGACAGAATAGTCCATAATTAGGTTTTTCTTGGCCTGACTCTGATGTCTCAGCAGCTACTGTCAAAGCCTTAGGTAGACAAATCACTGCTGTTGTGCCACTGAAAACAGTTTAAGTGATCACAGAATGGCAGAGGCTGGAAGGGACCTCTGGAGTTCATCTGGTCCAACCTTCCTGCTCTGCAGGGTCACCTAGAGCACATTGCTCGGATTGTGTCTAGAGGGGTCTTGAATTTTTCCAGGGAAGGAGACTCCATGACCTCCCTATGCAACTTGTTCCAATGCTCAGACAGTAAGGAAGTTTTTCCCTTATGTTGAGGTGGAACTCCCTGTGTCTTAGTTTATGCACTAAAACTAGTTTAGGTATGCACACACTGTAGGAGTTATTGTTGCTTGTCCTGATACCTCACTTGGTACCACTGGGAAGAGTCTGGCCCCATCCTCTTGGCACCCTCCTTTCATGCACTTATACATATTGGTCAGATCCCCTCTGAGTCTTCTCTAGACTGAAGCCTTTTCTCACATGAGAGAAGCTCCAGGCTTTTAATGGTTCTAGTAGCCCTCCACTGCACTTGCTTCAGGAGCTCCATGTGCCTCTTGTCCAGTTCTGGGCTCCCAAGTACACACCAAGTACACAGTACTCCAGATGAGGCATGACCAGGGCTCAGCAGAGAGGAGGATTACCTCCCTCCATCTCCTGGCAATGCTCTTCCTAATGCAGCCCAGGGCACCATCAGCCTTCTCGGCCACAAGGGCATGCTGCTGCCGCCTTATGGACAACTTGGTGCCTATCAGAACCCTCAGGTCCCTCTCTACAGAGCAGCTTTCCAGCAGGTCAGCCTCAGCCTGTAATGGTGCATGGTGTCATTCCTCCCCAGGTGCAGGACCCTGCACTCTCCTTTGTTGCATGTCAAAAGGCTTCACTCTGCCTATCTCTCCAGCCTGTCTAGATCCTTCTGAATGACAGCATAGCATCCAGTGAGTAACACACACACAGCCTCCAAAGGATAATACACTTGTATGGCTGACTGGGAAATTCATATTCAGGAGCATTTTATTGCTGCTTCCTCACGTCTGAATTCAACATGTCCACATGGGAATCTTCATATAGCAACACTTCAGTGGTCGGATAACAGCAGCTGTGTTTCTCTCCTACGTTTCCTGTGTGTTTTCCCATCTGACAGCTCTCAGAAAAATCATTCAAATCAAGTCTAGAGCTAAAGGGAATCCCCACCTGTCATGACCTCAAATCCCAGTGCAGGGTCCTCACTCCCACTGTCTCAGAGTGTGAAGAGTTATCCTATATATACAGCTGACCTGTGTTCCAGGTATCTCAGTCATTCCCAGCATAAGAGGTTACGGCAGGTGAATCCAAGAGCTCTTCTCATGTTGGAAATTACTTGGTTGCCTGCAGTCTGCCTTTACAGGAAAGGATTTAATTTGATGTGGGCCACTTCAAGAGGGGCAAGGGAACTGTAGTTCAGCTTGGTCATCACTCTTGGAGGGAAACAAGGTCATAGCCTCTGTAATGCAGAGGAACATTGCATAAAGCAAGATGTGCAGCAGTGGAGAGAACGATTTTAAAATACTGTGTTAAAAAAGACAGATCATGCATCCGCATTATATTTAACCTTTTTATTTAGTAAACAATGGGCATGTTTTCATTTGTTACTGAGAAAACACCAATATTAATGGGTATCAGCCACTGGTAGTTACTGCAGTGTGGAAACCTGAGATTTAGTCTCTGACAAATTGCTGTAAAAGAAGTGTACAGCTTCCTTTTCTCTTTTTCTTTGCTCGATACTAGTCTTTCAGGTACAATCTTGTTCTGATCTGCCAGCAGCAATCAGTAATGATGTATAAGCTGGTGAGTACATAATCTTCCCATTTTGCAGCATAGGTCTGTCTTCTTTCAGTGTGTTTTCTCATCTGACATTTCAAAAATGTCTCTTTTATTCGTCTAAATCCTATCTGGAGCTATTATACAACAGACAGATTATAGTGTTCCTGTGCTCCCATACTGAACCCAGCTACAAATGAAAAATAAGCCTTGCCTAATCTTGACATCTGGTAGAAGTGTAACTATTTCCCACTGTCTTCAGCAGCAACTTTGACTTGTTTTAGGTGTGTCTTCTCTATCCACTTAAGGAAGTGACAATAAACATTCTATTTGTAAGGCTTTTGACTGAGCTTGCACAGCTACCTGCCATGCCAGGCTTCCAGCCAGACCCCTCGACAACTGCTGTGATGCTCTGGACTTCTGTCATGTTACATTCATAAATCTAAAGTCAGGCCTCACAGCTCTCAATCTCTTCTGTTCCAGAAGTGTGTGTTGTTTTCTGCAGTAGTGTTTAATAATCCCCAGCAAGGATTAGAGCTGCGTCATTTGGCACAGCACACAAAGACAATGTCTGCCCTTGAAACCCTGCAGATAATAAGCAGAGCATAGCAGAGAAGAAAAATGTCAATGGGAATAAAAACCGGTACATGTCTCTTCATTCATGATCACAGTAGAAACCAAAGGCAAAAGTTTGACCTTATAATCTGCCTTCTACTGATATTTGTCACCCCATGATAGTGGCAGAATTCAGGTTATGGACCCAAGGAAAAGTTCCTTAATAGGGTGACACCAAAACTGGCACTAAGGTGACAGGATTGGAGTCTTACCAATTCCCAGATGCAGCTCTGACTCCAGCACCAGCCATAAGGAAACCTCTTGTCCACAACTTCTGTTCCCCAGTTGGGCTGGAACAGCATCAGCATCGATAGTTATCACAATTAATGTGGTATACTGTGATCAAGACTCACACTAAAGCTGCTTTATGCCACTTCAGTGTTATGATGTATTTTAAAAAGCATGACTAATTTCTCCCTGCTGTCTGTGTGGATACAAGTCTGTAAGTTGGTCTCAGTGTCTGTGAGAAGCCTACTGTTAATAGAAGTTCCAGTATCTGAAGGGGGCTTATAAAGATGCTGGGGATGGACTCTTCATTAGGGGCTGTAGTGACCGGATAAGGGGTAACAGGTTCAAACTTAAACAGGGGAAGTTTAGACTGGACATAAGGAAGAAGTTCTTTACTGTGAAGGTGGTGAGGCCCTGGAATGGGTTGCCCAGGGAAGTTGTGAATGCTCCATCCCTGGCAGTGTTCAAGGCCAGGTTGGACAGAGCCTTGGGTGACGTGGTTTAGTGTGAGGTGTCCCTGCCCATTGCAGAGGGGCTGGAACTGGATGATCTTCAGGTCCTTTCCAACCCTAACTATTCTGTGATTCTATAATTATAGATATTATCATTCTCAAATTCAAGAAAATGGACATATTTAAATCCAAGACAGTGCTGTGCGAAAACATAGCTGGTCTCAATTCATGTGTTAATAGGACGGTTTCAGTGTGATGCAAGAACCCTACCAGCATATGATGTAAGCCGAGGAAAGCAGGAGAAGCACAGGGCTCCTCATTCCCAGCATGACCCTTCCAAACCTGTATCAGGGTATGTTTGTGGTCAGTACAGGAGAGTTTGCCCAGATACCACTTAGAGTTCCAACAGTTCTGTGACAAGTAATATTTCCCTTGCTTGAGCTGTCCCTTCAGACTATGATTTATTGTTATTATTCTAACATCTGCAGGCCTGGTTGTGTTGCGTATTGTACTAACATCAGAAGTGGCAGCTCCCACCCTTCAAATCTGCTGTCAGAGACAAGGTAGAGCAAATCAACAGGAAAAACAGAAGGCAGGGGTTGAGAAGAGATGGAGTAGTACGAGTTAGGCTTTTGAATATGCACTACTTGGCTGTTTATTTCTTAAACTTTAATAACATTGGTGTGTTGGTACATATGAAGGCTTAGAGAAAAGGAAATTAACATGATTATTAATTATATGTATGCATTTCTGATAATATTTAATAACTCAACGGATTTTCTAGCAATTGAGCAGAATTTTTCCTAAATTATTTCAACCTGTGGTGTCTCTGAAAGCCATGTGCCAACCGACTCTGATCACAACAGCAGGATATTTCAGCTCAGCTGTATTTTTGAGGCTGCTCTTAATATGATCCTATAAAGAAGTGAGCAGTATTACTCACTTCTAAAATCAGTTCTAAGCTTTCCAAATGCCTAGATCACAAAAGCTCCTTATCTAATTACCTGATACCTTCTTTCAGTGTGTCATTGTATTACTTTTTTTCCTTTTTTTAATATGGAAATGTAAAATAACTTGACCTTGAACAGATATCTTATGGGGATTCCTTTAATATATTCAGTGAATCATATGAATGCCTGTTGACAGCTAAAAGAATTTTACCTCTTCTGTTTCATAACAGAGCTTTGCACTTCAGAAGCAGCAAGGTTTCTGGCCTTGAAAGACCATTTGGATTTTCCCATTCATTGCTTATTTTATTAATTTGTGATATGTCAACTGAATAAGTGATCTCTTTCACTTCTGCTGATTAAAAAGTTCTATTAAGAATCTGGGTGATAGATATATAAGATGTGAAGTGAACTGAGTTATAAGTCCAAGATAGAAGCACAATGTAATAGAACACCTTTTCCTCAGTATCTTACTCCATTTTTCTAATGTGTAGTCAACTACTGTCAGCTTAGTTATTTTAAGGCAAAATCAACTTTAATTTATCAAAGTAAAGTAAGACTGGCTTTGTGATATTAAAAAATATACGCGAAATAGACTTAAGCATGGTTATTCAGTACACATATAAGAACACAAGACTGAGCCATAATAAACTGAGCTATAGTAACCAATGATGTAGTTGGAGTTAATACTTCATTGACATGAATAGGGACAACTTGCTGTCTTCATCTCAGAAATAAGCATTGTCTCAGCTATCAGATGTACCATGCAGAAAGCCTTGTGTAATGTCTGGTGTGCTAGGAGAAGGATGCACCTTAAACTCTAAGAAAAAATAAGCAGATGTCAAGTTTATTACCAGGTTTTTAAGTTATTTAATTCCTGTATAAAACGCCTAAAATCATCAGCCAAACCCAGCCAGTTAATGAACTTAAACAAGAATTATGCATTAGAAGAAATCGTAAGCTTGCTTTTAAATAGCTTAGATCATTTTATGTGTGGTGGGTTTGGTTTGGGTTTTTCTTTAATGGATTCAAGCTATGTTTATTCAAGATCTGTTTTCTCTAAGGGAGAGTTTTTAGGAAATCACTATTAAGCTACAGGCTGAGTTTAATTCCTCCCTATGCAAGCATATCAGTTGCTGCTTCAGCTTCCATGAGACCTCCATGAGGTCTGTAGTTGAAGCTCCTGCTTATCCCCACATGAACTATGTCCTGAGGAGAAGTAGGATCCACAGACCATGTCCATAGTGCCAAGCCCTGGAGGAGAAGGGTAATGCTGACAGCACCTTCATCAAACAGAGTCCCTTGCCTGCTTGTTTCAAGTGCCTAGGCAAGGGAAAACCAATGCCTGCAAAGGGGAAGTTAGGAACTGGCAGGTCCCTGGACTGACTCAGCTCGCACCTCATTAGCTCAGTGTTACACCATCTGGGACATCAGGTAGGATAGACAATGTCATCTTTGTGTTCATTCCCTCTCTCAAGGGTAGTGCACTTGTATAAAGACCTTGAAAATTACATTCCAGATCTAGAAACAAACTATCTTAAAATCCAGGATTGACGGGAAATCTCTGATTTTCCCTTTCTCATTTTGTGCCCACATATTTGGGGAAGAGGGTTGGGAAAAAGAGGAGAGTACATTCAGTACTGTATGCAATAAGCATCGTTGGTTACTAGTGCTGTTCACGTGTCAGTGGTTCAGCCACACTTTATTCTCGCTGCAGACCTGGCTGACTGGCTTTTCCTCACTGAAGCTTGATGGGGTTTTATTTTTCTATAATTTTTATTATTACTTTTTTCCCCCACACAGCTTTAGTGCAGTGTTTTTGTGGCAATTATGTAAATTACATGTCACACCACTGCATATTTTCCACATCATTTGATTTGACCTTTAAAACTAATAAGAGAATTATCATTTTTACGGGTAATTTGTGTTTCATGGTATGAGACAGCAGGACAGGGACTAATGGGGGGAACAGCAGAACATGGAAGTCCTGTTGCAGAATAGTATTACAGGTCCATAAGTAGGTATCCAGTGCACTACAGTGGCTGATGTGAGTTCCTGATGAGTAAATCAAAAGATATATTGTGAAATAAACTTCCTAGAGGGGGGAATTTCTTTCTAAAAACCATCCTGTCTTGGTTAGCCATTGTTCTTTTGGTTAGTAACTGTTTCTAATGCACACATTAATATGTCAGTGTAAGCAATATGTAGATATGGATGTATATTTCGGATAATATAATCAGGGATATTACTCTTTCCATACAAACGCTGACAGATTATACCTATTGGTACATATACATGTTTAATCCCACTTAACCACACAAAACCTCTAGCTACATTATCTGAAGTTAATCAGTTTTGTTGGTTAAGCACACATTACATGATTTTTCACTATATTATTTTTTATCCATTTTAAAGCTACTGGAATTAACTTCTCTCTGCATCCACCTGTTAAACTACAAAGAAAGTCAAGGTGTTGAAAACTGACAGAAACATCTATATATTTTCTTCTCCACGTTGCGCAGTGCAAGAGTTATTGTCAACAAGTTCATCAATGGCACTCAAATAATCCTCCTTCAGCCTGCTTCTCCCTCAGAAAGACCTATGGAAAGTTCAAAGTGTCAAGAAAATTGTTGCAGAACTGTGATAAGACATGAAGTTCAAGCAGTGACGACTTCCATAGCATAGCTAAATGTCTTATTAATCTTACAGATGTCAGATAAGATTTTCCATGCGTTTACGATGACGACTGGCAGGAGCGTAGGATGTTCTGTGTGGGCTGAGATTCAGGGAGGGTGAGGAGTCTTCTGACTGAAACTTAATATTTTAATGCATTTAGCAGTAATGGGAACTAGCCATATACAGAGCCTTAGGAAGTGATGGGAAAGATTCGCAAATGGGTAAGATACACCAGTCACACTTATCACTTCCCAGCTTCCCTCAAGGATGATTTTTATATAGTATTTTCTTCTCCTTATTGTTGGGTTACTCGGCAATAATTTTGTTTGGGATTTTTTTTTCCTATTTCTCTTTCCTCATTCTTCAGTTCCCCCCTGGACTTCTTTACAACATATGCCTGGTGTGCTTGTACAGTCCATGTTTCTGGGAGGTAGTTCTATGTCTCACCACAGCAGAGCCACATGGCAGTTCAAGTACTTGAGCAGGAGGTTCTGATTTAGGCTTACAGTGCGAGTATCTTACAGGTCAGTGTTAGGCCAGCAGAGCTAAGGCTTCCTAATCAAACAGAAGCAGGAGGCATATTTGTCTTTGTTCAGTCTTTCTTGGTGATGTTGCTGATGGCATAGTTCATTCTCTCTTAAGTGCTTGTACAGCATTTCACCCTTGGGCTTCCCTGTACCAATTTTTTGCCCACAGTTAAAACATGTGAAGCTTTTATACTTGCCTCAGTGTGCTGATTTTACCTTTATGGAGTCCATCGAATGAACACACTGAAAACCAGGGATTTAAGCCAAGCTATTGTCCTGCACATAAAGCTAGCTGCGAAGTAAATCATCGTTGTGGGTTCTGAAACCAAAGAAACTAAAATCCCAAGGGCTTTTTTTTGGCGCAGCCTGGTTAATTTTGCAGTCCCATAAGACGTGAGTAACCTGCAACCACTTTTCTCACCTTGAAGAGAAGTTTATACCTGTTTCTCCACATCCTACAATGCATTTAGGTTTTTTTCCCACTTTCTACTGCTTTCTTCATCTGAGCAGGCTTTTTTCTTTCCCTTGACACAGCACTTCTCCAGGCATTTCTTCACATGGGAAAAAGAAAACCCTTCAGAAATGTAACAAAAAATATGAAAACCATCTGACTTAAAGATGGAGGCACCCAAAAACTTCATGCCAAGTTCCAGCTTTTTCAAGACAAATTACAAAAAATGCTAAAAGCTTAGTAACTATAGCAGCACAAACACCACCACTACAATATGCCGCAACAGATTGTTCATATGTCACTATTTTTCCAAAGTTCCTTGGCAAACATTTCCATCAGTAAACAAGTCAAATGAGAGAATTGTAAAATGGCCAGCAAAAAGCCTCACTCTTTGCTGGCTAATGAAGTAAAGTTCTGGTGCTTATCACTAGTGTTCTGTTCTTCAGCCCCTCTTCCTTCACCTGTGCTGACAGACTACAGTTGTCTCTGCTTCTGCCTTCTCAAAAAGGCTTCTGCTGGTTATGCCACCATCCTTTTTATATTACAAGTTTATCAAAGCAATAACATGTCTAAATGTTTGGTCAGACTCTCACCTGGGGGAAAATTTATATAGATCCATTAACTTTGTCAGAAAGGTGACAAATTACATGAAGCAGTAAGCTGGCACTTCATGCTCCTTGTAGCATGGTGCCCATCAATGGAATTGAGAAAAAAAACATTAATAATGCCAGTCCACTAACACTTCGAGGCAGACTGATAGTTCATTTATTTCCTATTGTCTACTCTGATTTCCTGCTCAATGTGTTGGTATCATCAGAATTTATTGTTGAATGAAGTGTCTGGGGAATAGGCCAACTCATGCTGTATGTTAATGATGGGCAAATGCTGAATGTTTAGGAGTTCTGTGCTTGATTATTGCTGGAATAATCTCTCAAAGCTGCAAAACATATATTCCTACTGTACCAGTACATACAGCATCTGTAAAATTGGGATAGAAAAGTCCCTCTCTTCATGGAAAAACAGAACCTGATTGACCAATATTCGAAACATTCCTTCTGGGTGAGCAACTGTAGTGGTTTTGACTGATATTTATAATTACCGGTAATTTAAATGCTCTTTAAAGCTAAGGAAAATTTAGATTTGCCTCTTCACAGACTGAAATAACTGGGAAAAGTCTTACCTTTATGGAAGTCAGTGGAAGCTTTGCCATGAGCTTCAGTATGGAATGAATTTAACTTACAACTCTTTGACTTCACACAAGAAAGGATATTCTGACAGTGCTTTGACTTTAGTATGGGCTGCAGTTCCAGGTTGCAAGGAGGGGTGAGAAAAATAGTAAATGTATCTTTTACCAATGGGGAAAAAAAAGGAGCTATAACTGGCCATAGACCTAAAATGTGAATGAATCCATAGCATGTTATCTTTAATAATAAAGAAAATATAATTAAAAAAATATTGGAGCCATACAAGCAAAATGCAAATGTTAATACAAAATGTGCAAGCAAGATGTAGGACAGGAACTGGAGCACAGCACCCCTCGCTCCCTCTTCCTGACCTCATCAGTGCTGAATTCTTCTTTCATAGGAGTGGTGCAGCTTCTCAGGAAGGAGTAGTGAGAGCCTGTGGAGCACACCACCAGGTGAGAGGGGCTTTGGGATATGGAATGGTTGCATCCCTCTCCTTCCCCATCCCAAAGAGGGCATTGAGTTTGTGTTCTATTCCTCAGGCACATGCAGCAGTCTTATGCACGTTACTGCAGTGTTAAAGAAACGGGCAATGTTGCTGAGAAGCCTTTCTCATTGTAAAGCCCAGCCATAGTTTTTAAAGGGCATGGGGAGCTGGACAGTCTCATGAACCATAAGGTATATCAAGTCTTGTGTTAAACTTCAAAACTTGCTTTTATGCAAACCATCCTTGACTTACCAAACATAATGGACTGCACAGGCAAGCGTTTTTACCTGAGCTTTCAGAGAGCTACATCCACACATCATCTTCCCTGTTTATTTCTCTAAGTGACTTTTTGCAGCGCTTATTTCTGTCCATGCAACATAGCTATAGCTAAACTTATCTGCCATAGCTATTACTTATTTAAATGGTACCATGAATTGAGACTTCTGTTGTTGGTACCCTAAGTTAATTATGATAGTATTGGCAACAGGACTTTAAGATTAACTTTTGTTTGAGAAACCTACACAATTCACATACAGTTCACATAACGAAATGGTGTTCACAGCATGGTTGGTGTTCTTTCCACCGCTTATTCCTGTGTAGCAAAGCATTGAGTTCCCAACAGGCTTAAAAAGGCAAGCGTACAATACAAACCCATGTGTGACCTTCCTGTTGATTTATTCTCAACAGCTAATAGGTGCCTCATACAGAATTCAAACTAATAAATGCAGAAAGAAAAAACTAACAATCTTACAACAAAGCATGTCAGGGACAACTTCTAATCCTCTCTGTTTTCATAACACTGCTTGTGTTGAAAAGATGAGAGGCAAAAAAAACAGGAAAGGAAAAAAGGGGGTGTGGAACAAAGAGGAAAATCCTGTGTCCTGGGCTCAGCAGCAGCAGTCATTTTTCTCCTTCTTAGTACCTGGTGCAGTGCTGTGGTTTTGACCTCCAGCCTGGGAACAGCGCTGATAACACCGATGTTTTCAGCTGCTGCTCAGTAATGTTTACTCTGACCAAGGACTTTCT
>WYDI02040055.1:0-48700 GCA_009867235.2 Psittacus erithacus
TCCCTGGCAGAGCATGAGGCTCAGAAAGTCCTTGGTCAGAGTAAACATTACTGAGCAGCAACTAAAAACGTCGGTGTCATCAGCGCTGTTCCCAGGCTGAGCGTCAAAACCACAGCACTGCACCAGCAGTGCTGGAGAAAAATGACTGCTACTGCTGAACCCAGGACAATAAGAAAAGGATTTACTCTTTCACAGATTAATCTGTAGTGTCCCATGGAACTCAGAATACAAGGTTTTACATTTCGTTGTCTCTTATGATGGTGAAAATTAGCATCAAATGATAATTCCACGGTTGTATCCAGTGAGGATGGGCTCAGAATCTTTTTTTTCTTCTCTTTTATGACAAAACCAACTAATGTAAATCATCTTGCAAACTAGCCAGCTCTGTCTTGCCTCTCAATTACCTCAGTTTCTCACTGTTGTGAGAAATGGTGTCAGAGCTTTCAAAGATCCTGATTGTTTTTTTCTGCTCCTTTCACCTTGTGAAGTCATTTGTACTTGTAGGGAGTGAATTGCAAGAGCTGGGAGAGAAGACTTGTGTGTGCTGCACATGGGCAGTAATGACTGCATAAAGGGAGAAACTGTGAAGAATCCAACCAATGACCTTGATTTAATTGTCACTATTCCTCATATTGGCTTCATGATGGTAGTTCTTAGAAATCCTGTTTCTCTGCAAAATTTCTAGACAGGTAGGATTCAGGTTCCAGTGATTCGTGTCAGGTTACAAACAAATGTATCCTCCACAGAGAAATTTCTGTTGCTCTAGTCATAGTTCAAACTAATATTGCCCTGAGCCATGCATAAAACAGTGCCAGAATGGAGGAAAGAAAAGAGAGGAAAATAACTTAAATAGTAATACCACTTTATTTTGCTTTATGAAGCCAAACAAAACATCCCAGCTAGTGTAGGTTGGCTTATCGTCAGCATAGTCATGTTAAGTATTAAAATGTACAAAAAAGGGAGAAAAAATTGTTCCAGTCCAGGAAACTTTACTTGTGGATTGTATTTGTAATGTAACAAGGGCTAAACTGACTTCATCCTTCAATTTGGCAAGCCATCTTCCAGGGCGAAGCTTTCATTCAAGATTTAGCGTAGAGCGAATAAGCCTAAGACATGGTTTTTGTATGTATGTGTATCAGTATATAGAAATGAGACATTAACAATGGTAATTTTCTAAACGTTCTCTTACAGTCATGTTGCTAACATAAACAAATAGGAATTGGCACTGAGAGCTGAGAAATAGGGAACGATGTATTTACTTTTGTTCTTTTTTTAGAGTTTTAAAACAAGGGCTTGCTTGCTTTCTGGAACAAATGTAAAAAGACAAACTACAGTCTAATAAGAAAGTTAGTGATAGAAACCAAGCAAACCACAGTGCCTATAGGACTTGCTTTATTGGAGCAAGCAATATAAACATACTCTGCGGATATGAAATTTACTGCTGTATTGTGATACAGATAATCAGTATATCTCAGAAACATTGTTGCTTTAGAGTAGAAAATCAAAATTCTCCAGCCATTTCGGCCTGGAAGACTTTGTAAATTTGGTCAAGTTTTTTGTGATAGGATTGAAACAGTCCTTTTATAACTGTGCTTTCTCTTCATGCATGTGTTAGTATAAATGTTCCCTTCTTTCAGGAAGCAATTCAGATTGACCTTTTTCTGTGCAATTACTGCTGTGTTAAGTTCAAGTAATATAGCATCTAAAATCATTTATGGAGCAAAGAAAAGAAGCTTTTTATTCTAACCTTGCCAAGAGCAGAAATAAAATGAGCTGTTGTGCTGGAAGTGTAGAACTGCATGAAGATTTGTAACGTCCTATTTCTCGTGGTTTAGGCTTGTGTGCAGTCTGAGATTTGTGTGATTTAATGAGACTGTGATTCGTTTATCCTGTCAAGCTTTAAATAAAAAACCCTCAAAGCACTTCCTTCCTTTTTTGAATTATGTGTTTTTGCAAGTATGGTATCAAAAGCTGTCCCTTAAAAAGAGGGGGGGAACCAAATACAGTTATGTATGTTGGCTGAATTTTTTTTTTCCCTTATGCTTTATTAGACGTCTGGTAGACTATCTATTTCTCTGCGCATCTGTCTTGTTTCGGGGCTTTAAGAGATTTCCTACATCATGTTCAGTTACACATGACGCCAGAACATAGGCATATGCTCTCCTGAACTGTGCTTTTGCAAAGGGGAAGGGGATTAAAACCTTATTCTGTGGGCAGGGATGGATCAGACCCACAGAAAGCTCGGCTGTGCTGAAGATGGGTGCTGTCGTTTTTGGGTGCTAGCCCTACCTGTAGATGGGAGCATCTCTGCATGGGTGTCAAGAGACATGCACAGGGTAGAAGAGGGGAAGAAAATATGTGCAGCTATTTTGGGTATTAATCCATTGCAAAGCTCAGTCCAAGGGTACCCTGATGCATGAAGTGGAAGGGGAGCAAGGGCCATGCTCCACCTTCAAGAGCTCATTTGGTGCTCCAGGGTTTCCTTTCCCATGTACAGGGGTGACAGGAAGCAACACATTAACCTGGGAAGGGGTGCTCAGAATAAGGGGGAAAGACACAGCATGGGTCCTGCTGCTCACCCAGACCTCCTGACCATTGCAGGAGCATGGTAGCCTTTTTCCCATCAGTTGCTTGAGAGAAATAGGGGAGCATGCTCTGCGTCAGAGACCTCAGCAGTAGCAGGGCTCTCCCAGTGCTTACCCAGAAAGGATGTGATTGTTCCTAGTGGGAGGAAGTTTTGGTTTTAGTTCTCAACCCCTCAGTTATGAGTTGTCCCTGCCTCTGGCAGGTGGTGTTTTGCTGTCTCACTAGTACTGTAAGCATAGTTTCTCTTCATCCTCTCTGCCACTCACCCCTGCCTTCCTGCCCTCTGTGCTGCTCTGCAGCTGGGTTTCCTTCCTGCTTGACCCAGTGTCCCAGCCTCTTCCCAGCCTCCCTCATTCCTTGCTTCTTCCTCCATGTGTTAGCTTACTTGCATCCTCCTCGTTGACCTTACCTCAGCAATAGAAGTAAGTACCTTAATAAGGTGGTTATGTGTGAATGGAGAATACACAAGTTAAGTGATGGCCATCAGTCTGATCGCCTTTTTTCCACACCTGGCTTTTATCTCCAGTCTGCATGCTTTTTCAGCCGGCAAGCCTTATGCAAATGTACAGCATTCAGCTTCCCAGGACCTTAATGCTGATCAGGTCCCTTGGGAATGACTGCAGTTCCTCTACAATATGCATTTATGATGGGAAACAGAGATGGCAGAGGTTACGCAGAAAAAAACACTCTGTAGCCTGATCCACAAGGGTTTACCTGTGTGGAAGAACTACTGAGGTGTAGGAGGGTAGCTAGCCAGGATGATGTTTGTAGAAAGCTGGATCACTCTGTGATTATCCAGTGGCATACTAAATTTCACTTCGGAAAAGTGACTTGCGCTGTCTTTGCATATTTACAGTGGTTTCCTACTAACACAGATAACAGTTTATGGGGTTTTTTTCCTGGTGCTTCTATCAAGAGACAGTGCTGTGGCAGCTGAAATGTGACCAAAACCTGTCCAAAACAGCCAGCTGGTAGTTCTGCAAGGACAGAAAAGATCCCTTAGCTGCTCTTTACTGTGTGTGAGGGACTGTGGCCAAAGTGGTGGCTTCTGTGCCTATGTCACCTGGTAGAAGCAAGCACTGCTATTTGCTGGAACTTGAATCAGCCTTTGAACCTTTGCATCTCCCTGTGAACAGGGCCAGGACACAGCAAAAGTATGACAAGAGGAAACGGCAGGAAAAAAAAGGGGTCAGAATTAGGTAAGACTGAGTGAAGGTAGTATGTGGCTATGCAAGGGGCTCCTTAAGAGGCTGTCAGGGCTGATTTATGTTGTGAAAATTGCTTATTTTCAGCATGACTATGTTATGCTTCTCCCCCTTTGTAGTTTTGATTGAAGAGCCTGGAAGTGATTTACACTGAAGTTGCTTTGAATTTCACATGCAGTGATATGTAGTACATTTCTACAGAAACCCTCAGTTATAGTAACAAGACACAACCAGTCTGTAAATAACAAAGAGTTCGCATGGTCTCCCCTAACCTGAAATTTGGGAGGAAATTCTAGCCAGAGTGTAAAATCTTGGTGTGTATCAGAGCAAGAGCCACTGTCATGGCTCGTGAGAAAAGATGCTACAGGTTGGGTAGATTGAGCTTGACCCAACCCGAGAGGAGTTGGTTTTCCCTGTCCCTTGATGCTCTGCAGAATATTTCCACTGGCAGTGGGAAAGTCTGCATGTGATGGCTAAGAGCTGGTATGGCTATTTTTACTTCCCTCCTGTCAGCCCACACTCATGTAACCTGTATGTGGTCCCCAGGCTGTGCAGGCAGCACTGTGGGCTGTGGGAAAGTAATGGCTGGTTTCAGTGCCAGGCAGTTTAAACTTGATGATGGAGCGTGGTGAGTGGGTATCAGATGCCTAGAAGATAGCTTTGACCTCTCACTGAAACCCAGAGATTGATGCATCTAAGCCCCCATGCTCTTACAGAATAATCTAGGACACGTTCTTTGGCAGAATCCCCACTGAGCATTTCTCCAGCTGCCGGGTTGCCAGCTTGAGTGAGTTTTACTGCAAGTCTCACTATATTTGGTAATTTTCTTACAGCCTGAGCTCCTGGAAATGGGTCATTAGTAAAATAATAATAATAAAAAAAGCCACTCAACCCCACCCCTTTTAACTTAAAATTCTAGGTTTTATCAGGGGACCTGAGAACAGGCACACTGCCTGCCTGCCTGCTTCCCTAGAAGCAAACAAGAACCTGAGACTTTGCTTTTCAAATGCCCTGGCTTGGGACACTTGGCTCACATTTAACGGGTGATTCAGGTTAGCAATACGATCGTTTGCATACCTCCCAAGAAATTTCCCTAAGAAGATAACTAAATATAGGTTAAAAAGGCACTGAGCAATATTGAAAAAAGAAATCCCACTTCTGAGTTGTTTGGCTGTTTCTTCTTTGTTTCAGAAGACATTTTCTTATGTTGCCATAAACAGTACTGAATGCAGCCTGACTCCTCTGAAAATAATATTGAAGGAAGGAGCCAGATTTATTGGGACTAACAAGGAAGTTGTCCAAAAGAGATTCATTAATTGGGAGGCCTAATCACAGCCAATAAGACAAGTACCCAGGCCATCAGCAGACTAATATACATCTTTTGGCAGTCATCACTCCCCGCAGGCTTGCCTGTCTGTTGCTGCCTACTGTATGGCTTGCACCGCAGAAATGATGTGATAATGCTAAAACCAATTTGGCACTTCCCACATGAGAGGATGAGTGTGTTTCCCCACGCTGGAAATGTAGCCTCCAGCTGTCTTGCCCTCTGCCAGAGGTTTCTTAATACCCTGGAATTAGCTGACTAAGAGATGAAGCAAACTAAAGGAGCATTTGCTATCTGCTCAGGCCGCCTAAGCTTTCCATCAAACAAACCCTGGTCTGGTTCTCAGCCCTTTGGGAACGGTTGCCCACAGCTAACATTTGCTTCCCCAAATAACCCCAAGGTGACCTTCCTGCTGCAAAGCTGTAGCCAAGAAAAACCCTGCTTAACATAACAGTGCACATCTTAGAACATCAACTTGAACCATCCTGACCTCTGAGCTGAAGGGGTCTGTACAAATTAATTTTAACAATAGACAGTGTTGAAAGGGAGGAATGTTTCAAAGGAGTAAAAAAAATCTCCCTCATCCATCTCTTCTCATTTAAAAAATAGGCAGGAGGCCTACTTTAGAAAAATTTAGAGTGCTCCTTGTTGCAACACAATGGGCTATATAGGGGGAGGGGGAACATTCTTGCATCTTAGCATACCAAAATGAAATTTCCTATAAATGGGTGCCACTTTCAGAAGATTGGCTTCAGTTTCCACTGGGGAATTGGCTTTATTTCCTTGGATACTTCAAAGATACAAGTGGGGTTTGCCTTTCTTTTTTACAGCTGCTGCTAGTACTTCTGTTAAGCGAACGAGCAAGTCTCTCCTTTCTACCCCCTTCACTCGTTTGTACCTTGCCTCATGTTTTTTGTGGCTTTCATGCAAACAACCAGGCTAGGCAAGAAAAAAAGCCCCTCTCCATATGGTAGCTAGAGCTTAAATCAGTTAATGATTGAAAGAGCCCATCAGGAAGGGGATGCATAGGAAAATGAGATCTTCAGCCTCTGGAGCAAACAGGTTTATTAGTCCTGCTGAAGAGGAAGCTGGGTTGGGCTGAGTTCTGGGTTTTTTCCCCAGGTACAGACTCATTCCTCTTGTCCTCCTTAGCAGGAGCTGTGAGTCCAGCTGTCTCATTGTTTGTAAATAGGGAAGATGGCAGGGGTGATGAGGCTGGAGACAATGAGCAAACATTAATGATATTTTTAACATTCGTGTAGAATTGCTTTAACAGCTTGAAAGCTGTATGATGAGCATAGATGAGAGAGATGGAAGTTTCCTTGTGAAGCATCCAGTGGACTTCAGTAATTACACCCATGAAACCGCCTGTTTTTATTTAGCCAGTGTAATTCATTATGATCATAATTTCTGGTTTCCTACACAAATGGTTTTCTCTTCGCAATTGAGATGCGCTGCCTCCAGCAGTACAGGGCATGAGCCCAAGACCATCCCCAAGTGGTACAGAGGGAGATTCCCTGGGCAGCAGCTGAGGGGCCAAGGGGGCTGCCCTCTCTTCCCAGACATTCCCAAAGCTGGGACCTTGAGGTGTGAGAAGCTGCTGGGGATGAGGGGGAGAGGACTGGATGCTTAGTGCGGAGGGAGATAAGACAAACTGATGGTTCTCTGGGCTTAGTGCAGCTTTCCATGCACAGCCTTCAAGATCCTGGGAGGTTGTAGGGGTCTTCATGCAACTAATCCTGTAATGACCTTGAATTTGCTTCCAGCTCAGCTGTACTGCTGGAGGACAAGACTTTTCTTGTGAGCAAAAAACATTAAAACAGCACAGAGATTTGCCTGCATAGGTCTGGTCTTCAAGAGATTTCAGTATCCTTTTTGAGGCCCCACTTGCAACAAGGGATTGTAGATAAGCTTCTGCAGTAGTTAATGTGTAAAGTTTTTGGATTTATTCTCACTGGTGCCTCTCCTTTTGCTTGCAGTCTTGACAAATACACTACTGCAAGCTGGGGTTTTTTTGTCTTGTTTTATGCAGATAATTTTTTGCTGCATGAAAAAGGTAATTATGTGCGTGCTTATATGTGCACACCATCCGAGATGAGTATGGTTTTATGATCTTGCAAGTGTTAAGGCGGAAAAATCTTTCACTTTAATTTAAAAATAATTAATAATGTCACTGATTCCTTTTTCAGATTGTAACCTGAATAGAAACTTTCATAGTCTCACACCTGAATTAAGGCTAAACCCTTTCTATTTCTTATCAACTTCTGGTTATAAGGTACAATAAAAATTGGACAAAAATTGAGGAAAATGTGAGATTTTGTTATGGATTATGTTTAAGTTGTGTCTGGACTTGTTGCGTGACTCACTGGAAAGTATTAGTGACCTCTTCCTTTCTAGGTTTGACTTCCTGTGAGGTTGTCTGTTAAAAAGATTCTGCAAGATGCTTCCTTTTCAGATCCTGTAAGGAATGTATATTCATCAGGAGAAACATCTGACTGAGCAAAGACTAACTTACACAGTGGTTTGGAAGCCACGTGTTGAAAAGGGCCGGGGAAACACAGCAGGGAAAATGATAAAAAGGGATAAAAGCAGTTCAGATGGGCAAAGAATGATGATTTAAAAATGCAAACCATCTGAACACTGATGAATGGGCAGGTTGCAATAACTTCAGGGCAGACCAAAGTTGCACAATACTCATGTACTGTAAGTTGACTCCCACAGGACATTGCCTGCAGTGATTTGAAATTGGAAGTAGGGAGGGAACGTTGAGGTGCTGCAGACAGCAATCTTGCAGCAGCAGAGTGCAAGTAGAAAATGGGTCAGTTGGAGTAATAGCTTTTTTCCATGTGGTTTGTGTGAGCCAGGCCAAACCTGTGTGAAGCACAGAGTTATTGCATTCATTATTATTTATTTATATTTCTTCAGTGTATTAGAAATGAATGTGTTTGCAATGGGGTTTGGTCACCCAAGTGTGACATTATGAATCCTTTCTCTGGACACTGTCTTGCGTACCAAAGTCAGCTTGCTTTTTTTTTAATGTTCCAGGCTTTGTCTACATTGTTCAAGTAGACTGTGTTTGGAAATGTGATGCTGTGGCCTTACATTCCCAGGAGGTCAGCAGAAATGCTAGCCTGAAGTATCCCTGCTAGTACCACCTACAGTTTGTTCTCGCCTCTGAATTGTGGTAGGCAATCTCATTTGTGCTGAAACACCTGGATGTGTCACCACACTGAAGTGGATAAGGGGCTTGCCCAGTTTAAAAAACACAACACCACCTTGAACATACATTTCCTGACCCTAACCCCCTGCTGTACCAGTTTACTGGTTCAGTTTGTAATATTCCAGCCCCATACTCAAGGGTGTTGGCAATGGTGGAGGCAGTGCAGAAATGAGGGATAGAGAATATATGCCAGTGTTACTGTTAATTTCCTTTCAATGTGAAAACACAGGCTTAGTTACGGCTTCAGCCTAAACTTTGCACTCAGCTTTGATGTACTCTAGCAGCTTGCAGAAAAGTGATAGCATATGGCGACTGTGGTTTTGGTCCCTCCTGATAGTCAGGTATAATCGTGCAGTGTGTTATCAGAGGCATATAAACTGATGGCGGTGTGATGAGATGGTGGCTCCTGAGGCGCAGGCTGTTAATGAAATCCAAGCCTGTCCCTGCTCTCAGTCCCTTTTTCTGATCACAGCTGGCTTGTATAAGAGGCTCTTAAGTCTCACCATTAAGTGGTCATTGAAACAAATGTGGTTAGAAAGAAAACTCCAGAAGGGGCTTATTTTTTTTCCATATCAGGTAAGTGATCTGTCACTCGGTAGTACACTGTGCTACACTGCAGTGTAGCAACAGAGGCTGATGATAACTGTGGTGCAAGGAGTTGAATAATAAGGCTTATGACAGGGGAAGGCCAGACTTCGTTCAGCCAGCTTTGCCCACACCAGTTGGTTAAACAAGTGAGTTCATGTAAGGATATAGTGTACATGATGGTCCAGCAATGTGCTAGTGTATTTTCCCTGGAACACAGCTGCCTCAGTCAGACCTTATTTCATTTTGGACCATGCCTCCCTCTACTAATGCACAAGATGTCCAAAATCCCTAGGTATTAATGGAGTACAGATTTCCAAGTCTCAGTGTAACATTCCCTGCCCACGCCCTTTATGTTAATATTGTCACCCTAAAGATGTGTATTTAGTTGTGCCATGCATCCCCCTCTTTGGAAAATGCAAACCCCTTACACCTTGACGTGCAGACCTCCTTCATGCCACCTCAGTGTGCATGCAGCATCCATAGCAGAGGTACAACAGCCACTCTTATTTGGGTGTGATGCTGAGCAACAAATAATGTAGTCCACTGACACTGTGCCAGTTCATACCAGCTGAGGAGAAGGTTCCCCTCTGACGTGCTGGTGTGATGCTCTTCCCTACTCCCCTGGATAATATCCACAGAGGACCACCCTTTCAAGGCTTTGGGCAGAGGAGGACTGTCCGTCTGAGAGTTTGTGTTCCTTGCCTGGTCCTTTTGGGGACAGGCTTGCTCGCAGTACCACTGCATAAGGACTTCAGTGGCAAAAGAGAAGACAGCTAATATTGCCCACACTGTGCGTGCAGCCAGGCATGGGTTTTGCTTTTGCTCTCTTAATGCTATGCTTGATATAGCAGAAGCAGACAGGCACATGATCTCCCTGAAGGCAGGATCCAGTGTTACTGTAGAAGCTGGCCACCAGCTTCTTTTGTAGCTAGCAGCTGTCACGGTGTGGTTATAGCCAAAGCATGTCACTTGTACAGTGTCTGCAGGCTTGGAGTTTGTGTATGCTTCTGAATCCTCCATGCTACAGCTTGGATATTAATTCTGCACCTTCTATCAAAGCATGCTGAGATATTTCTGAATTGTATCTATTTTTAGAACCGCTTTTGATTAATATTTGATGTTTTTTACAGGTTTCATTTTCCTTCACCAATACTTCAAGGCACGGAGGAGCTGGTAAAGGCATTGCCATGAAACCTAACTTGAAGCAATGGAAACAACTCATGCTGTTTGGGATCTTTGCATGGGGTCTGCTTTTTCTGGTGATATTCATCTATTTTACAGATAGCAACACTGCCGAACCAGTTCCAAGTTCCTTTGCTTACATTGAAACTAAGAGGCTTCTGCCCCTTCAAGGCAAGCAGAGAGTCATCATGGGAGCCATTCACGATCCATCGTTTTCAGAAACCATTGATGGGAATGAGGTACTTCTTAATGAAGATCTTTTAGGTACTTTTAAATCTGGGACTGGAAGTATTAAGAAATGGACTGATTTGGAAGATGCCTTTAGAAATGAAGATGAGTTTTTTCCATCCCAGATAGGAAGAAAATCAAAAAGTGCTTTCTACCAAGTGAATGATGATTATTTATTTGCTGCTGGTCAGCCTCGGTCACACAGCCACCTTCAAGAGATAGCAAAATTCATCTCAGCAGATGAGGATAATCCGAAAGTAAATATTTTACAGAACAATTGGAGCCATCAGAGAAGAATGAGGAGAAGGAGCACAAAGCACAGGAGAAGCCAGATGCTGGATGAATCTGATGACTGGGATGGGCTATATTCCACAATGTCTAAATCCTTTCTTTACAAGCTTTGGAAAGGGGATGTCTCTTCCAAGATGCTAAACCCTCGACTGCAGAAGGCGATGAAAGATTATTTGAGCGCCAATAAGCACGGGGTGCGGTTCAAGGGGAAACGAAACTCTAAGTTGACAGGAGACCAGCTATTCTGTGAGCTAAAAGAAAGGGTGAATGTGAAAACAATAGATGGCAAGGAGGCTCCCTTCTCCACTCTTGGATGGGAAAAGCACGTTCCCCAGATTCCACTGGGCAAATTGTATACACATGGCTTTGGGAGCTGTGCCGTAGTTATGTCTGCTGGTGCCATACTGAACTCCTCTCTGGGGGATGAAATAGGTAGGTGAAATGCATCTGTTCATGTGCATATATATGTACATGTATGTGTTCATGTTTGTCTTTCAAAAGGTTCATTCTTCTCAAGCATAGGTCTGTAAAGTCTGGTTGCTCTCTCTCAGCATTACATGAACGTGACCTTATGGAATTCAGTGAAGCTGTTTCCTTTCAGGACAATACAATTGAAAGGAAAATCAAGCCTGGAATCATAATTTGATTTAAAGAAAGCAATGATGCTTCCTTATCATATTACAGCTTGTCATATAAAGGAGGCACTGGTTTCATCAGATCTGCCGTATTAGACATTTTGCTGCAACATGCATTTATTTCTTCAGCGGATTAGAGCCATGTTCAGGTTTTATTCTGCAAAGCTGATTCATACCTGTATATTCTCTTGTGGCTCATAGAAAAACTGCTTCTTGTATTGCTGTCCCAGTCTGAACTTTGTCTCCGTGCCAAGAAGCAGTAGAGCATCCTCTTCATCTCCTGCATGAGATGAAGAACTCATGCAAGATGAAGGACTCTTA
Source organism: Psittacus erithacus (assembly GCA_009867235.2). Taxonomy (NCBI): domain Eukaryota; kingdom Metazoa; phylum Chordata; class Aves; order Psittaciformes; family Psittacidae; genus Psittacus; species Psittacus erithacus. Next base: position 11,581 of record WYDI02040055.1, read on the forward strand.
GGGTTCACAGACATACAGAATTCAGACTCTTGAGTAACTTTCGGAGCTGAGGTCCCCTGACCTCTTTTCCAAGAGTTAATTTAAATGTGTTCAATATCTCCGCACGTTGTTTTTCCATTGCTGCAGTGAGTCAGTGAGGTTACAGGTGTGCTGAGATGTCAACATCTGACAGAATTCCCCACTTCAAGGTGGGATTTTTTGTGGTAGCTGTTCATAAAAGGATTGTAGATGCATAAAATTAATTCCGGTTTGGGGTTTTTTTCTTTCTGAAAATGAGTGCTACTACTCATGTTATCATCTCAGCAGTTCTTCATTTTGGCAGTACACGTGCAGTATGCTAAGAGTGCTGAAAAAAGGATGAAATGTATGTCTCAAACTTGCTTCTGGAGCAAGAGTTATCTCCTTCAAGCTCTCTTTAAAAGCCTTTTGATGTTCACTTACTAATCCTCCCATCTTCCTGGACTTTACAGCCCAGTACTTGCTTCATTGCACTGTTACCACCTCTTTGACGTGGATGGGTTTTCTTTAAATCCCTGGGATATATTAGAACTGCTATCTTTATCAAGCTACAAGTATAGGCTTCCAGCACAGCACGGGTGCCTGGCTGGCCTGTAGCTAAAATCACACCAGGGCAACCCCCAATTTCACATGAAGCCCCACTGATTTAGAAATCTTTGGGATGAAAAAACTTAATACTTCCTCCCTTCTCCAGTGCGTTATCCTTGACTGAAACAGAATCTTTCAACCTTCCTCAGTACATCCAGTTTACACCAGTATGGATTAGTGCTGTACTGGAGAATCCATAGCACATTATATATTACAGTATGCATCATGACATTTGCATATTCAGGTGCAGCCTACATGTGGACTTTGATGCTTGACATGGTACCTGGGGCCCATATGTTCCTGTGTGTACCCGTTTTCAGTCTGGGCACAGAAATGCCATTATGCCATTCTTTGAGGAAGAGCTTTCGGTTTAATTGGAAAATTGTCATCTGATGCACCTAAAGGGAGGAGATACTGATTGGTAAGGCTTACACAGCCATTTCAGATCTCCTCCTACCTGTTACAGATTGAAGTGTGCAGGGCAGCACGAGTCACAGGAAGTTTTCTTCTAAGTGTCTTCCAGACCATGGGGAGGTACTTCTGATTGAGCAGAGGATTTGGCTCAGAACTGTGGCAGGGCAACTGGCTGCTTACAGCCATCCCAGAGGGGGCTGGTGCCAAACTATGGGTCTTAGTGGTCAGTGTGACTCCTGGGAAGTGCTAATATACAAGAGATATCATGCCAGTGTTTTCCACTAAAAATGAAAAATGGAAGCTCCAGCATCTGTTCATATCATGATTCCCATGGAGAAGAAGTTATGGTTCCCTGCAGAGTGTGTCTTACAGCTGAGCTCTTGGCTGTGCCTTTCCATCTCCCCTCTAGTACTTGAAAAAGTAAGAAGAGTGACCAGGAAGAGAAAGACCAGACTGTACAAGATGCTCTTTTTCCCTGTGAATGCACAGCAGTAGAAGACTGTCCTTTCCCAGAGCTGGCACCAGGGCTACCAACTTCTTGGTTGGAAGTCCAAGCAGACCTGACAGTTAGGAGGCACCATGGGCCGTTCTATGGAGTGATGCTGCTCTGTGAAGTCAGCCAGGTGTTCGTACTGAGCAACTCTGTGTCCTCAGTCAGCATCATTAGGGAGTAGGGAAAAGCACCCCATGGACAAGTTCTGATTCTGGGGCCATGGGCTGTACAGCCTTGGTTGATGAAGTTTCTACGGGCAAAAGACTTCTACTGTTTATCCTCCCAAAAGAAAAAAAGGGGCAAGAAAGCAGCAGTGCAGAACCTTTCTCTTCATAGGCCTTTAGCTCCCTCTTCTGTGTTCATATTAGAAACACAGGCATAACTGTCATTTGTGTTCTGCCTCTTGCCCTCATCCCTTCCACCCCCGGATTGTTTTTTGGATAAAACTAGGCATAGAAATACTGTGCAAGTACAGCAAACATTCCCATTGTGGTCATACTATTTACTGTGAGACCCAGTTATTTTGACATCACTGGGAGGTAACAGGGATCTGTGATCAAACCGCAAACTTTTTATATCTTTAAAATGGTTATCTCCAATAAGATTAAAATCAGTTGACTTAAACTCAGCTGTTATCAGTGCTAAGCTGTGTCCTGATCATATATTTTATGGTGAAGGAAAGGGTTTTGGTCTTGGTATGAAGAACTAGCTTGGGGAATGTTGGAAATGCAGCACACTGTCTCTCAGTTAAGTTGTGAACCATACCATTCCCATTTCCCAACCCAATTCCCAGTTCTCAGTCAATGAATTATTAAAAAGTTATCAAATGCAGGTCCAGATGTCTGTTCTTAAATTTAGAAGCAGTTTTCAATTACAAAGGATCTTTGTTTCTCTTCTCCTTCTCAAAAAATGTGGAGTGCCTACAGCTTTTATTGACTTCGTGTCATCTAGCCCCTATACATTCAAGATACTTATATTTAGTCAGATGAAGGCAAGGTGTTGAGGCTAGGGCTGTCCCTGCATAGAGACATAGAAAAAACTTCACTCCTTAGCTTCTGAGGAGTTGGGGTCAGTAGGTATTTGGCAAATATCTCACTTTTTGAGACAAAATGTTAAAGCAAGCAAGTACAGCTGAAACTGAACTGACAGTTTCATGTTACATAGTGTTTTCTTGTCTGGAGTACAAGTGTGGAGTAAGGATGTGAAAGGATGGAAGATCCCAGTTTGATAGAATCAGGCCCAAACTCCATTGAGGCATGTTGGTTATCTTTGGAAACTTCTGCCTGCTCCAGTTTTGGGCTACAGAAAACACATTTTAAGTGACTAGAGAGAAACAGCTGTATAAACTACCTGCGGGTTAAGGCATTACATGGCTTGAATTATATTTTCTGCTTTCATTGATAGAAGGGATAAAAGTAGGCCACATGGGGGTCTCTTGACAGAGAAGCATGGTTTGGGGCAATGGATATAATTTCTTACTCTCCCTCTCCCTCACACCTTTTGGGTTTTGAGATTTCCTTAAAAGAAGTACTGGGAGGGTGATTATCCAGTTGAGGCTTGCACGTAGTGTCTGCCCTTGACCCATACTTAACCTAGAGCTGCATTCTATTCTTCATGACTCCAAGGTCAACAGCTCGTGAGGAAATTTTGACAGGTGAGCTTTGTTAGATCTTTGCTACCAATGGATCCTTAGGTTCTGTGTGTGAGCAGGTTTGCTGGCTCACTTCCCTACAGAGACTCTTTAACTTATACTGACCTTGAGAACAAGTACATGGTATGATTAATAGGTTTGGGGTAGCCTGAGATTTTCAGGTATTACAAAATACTGTGACACACAAGCTTATAGTTAAGTGTTGGTATTCATTCAAATGTGTAATTAGATAGCCTTGCAATTAACATGCTTTTGCATGGGGTAATTTGTTATAAATTTTGCAGTAGAAATAGTGAGAAATTGTGTGTACCAGGTGTACTAATAACCTTCCCACACCAAGTTTATCCAATTAAGAGAAATACTGAAGAAGTGCAAGCTAAATTAATAGATGATTCTTAACTTTATTTTGCTGGATCTTAAGAATGTTATTAATGTGTGGCAGATGCAAGATTTTTGTTTGCACATAGTAGAATGTTTATCATCCTTAGAACATCAAGATTAGGAGAAATGTGTAAGTTTTATGTTAATTTAGATAATTTGGTTTATTTTTATATACTTACTTTTTTTAGACTGCTCTGTATTACCAAGGAAAAAAATTACCCCCTTATTTATGCTCCTAGATTCTCATGATGCTGTTCTAAGATTTAATTCTGCTCCAACACGCGGCTATGAAAAAGATGTTGGAAATAAAACAACCATGCGGATCATTAACTCTCAGGTAAGATCTTCCTTTTGTGAATTCAAGTCAGTGTTACTTCTGTACAATATGACATTAAATTAATAACTTCTGAGAAAGTGTTGGGTAATTTGGGAAACAGCTAGTGGTTTTACAGTCATGATGTAGAGCAGGTGTAAGTTCTTCCTTACAGGGATGTTCACACTGCTGTCAATGTAGAGCGATTGCAGTAGTTACTTGATACCCTTGTTTCAAAGGATTGGTTTGTAAAGCTTCTCATGTGTCCTGCCTCTGTAAAGGCCCTGCAGGATGCCAGAGCCATCAGTACAGAAGACTTTCACCACACTGCCTCCAGGATCTTCACAAAGCCTGGGCTCTGGGGATCCCAAAGCTCTTTTCTCATTCTCCAGTTCCCCAATTATTTCCTCACTGGAAGGCAAAAGAAATGGGAACTGAGCTGCCTTGATATATAATTCTGGGCAAGTCATCATTCTTTAAAAGTTTGAAATGTACTAGTAAAAAACTTTAAAGTACACTGGATATTCCACATAAAGTGAATTCATCTGAATGGAAACAGAAAATGGGATTTTCTGCATATGGGTGTTCACAAATAATTGTGCATTGAGCTACAGTGACACCTTATGGTTGAGAGTAGTTTTTCAATTTTGAAAAAAACCCCTATTGCCTGAACTCTGGTCTTGCGCAAACCAGGCCTTTTTCCTTGTCAAAGGCAGCCAAAAAGCAACAGCAGAATTATTGTGAAATTTTATGACGTATGGAAATGCTGAGTTTACTCAGTCAGTACCAGTAGAATGGTTGGTCATGTAGCATGCTCTTGCATGAGAGCAAAATCTTAGTTGACTGTAATTCTTATGAAATTGTTTTTTATTTCTTCTTTGAGTGACTGTCTATGCAAAGTCCATCCTTGGTGGGTGTGTTCTCTTGTGTGTGTACACTTCACTTGCCACTGCAGAGTTCATTGTCATTCCCTTCATACTTGTTTCATAGCTCTTTGTGAGGCTGCAAGACAGACTAGATCTTTGAAATGATCTGGGTTAAATATGCCCCTTTCTTTGCTCAGGGGAAGAGAACAGAAATATCTTACTCTGGCCTTAGTGCTAAAAGCAGTGTATCAGAGAACATGCCAGGGCATGGCTAAAGTTCAGGCCAGTTCAGCTCACACAGCTTCCTCACATATGTTTGTATTCGCACCAGTGTTCTGCTCCTTCAAAGAGGTCAGAAGCCACCCACAATAAAAAACTGGCCTTCTGTCTCCAGGAGTGAAATATGCACATGCTATCTGATAAAAGTTGCTTTCCCTATCTGTACTGAAGATGGGTTACCCATACAGGTTTACTCAGCCTCCTTCCTTCCTCGCTGTTGGAAATTCCTGCATTCAGTTGTTTAAGGACTAGAAGGAAGCCAGTGCAGCCATAACAGATTTTGTTATTCCAGGCAAAACTCGTCTCATACATATGAATGCAGACTCACTAAGAGTGAATAACTGTGTGGATAACACCTCCAAAGGACTCTTGCTTACTAAAAGGCAAGTAAGAGCTCCTTTGTGGAACTGAGCTTTTAAAAGCTTGACCTTTTAGTCTGTTTACTCTGTACTCTCAAAAAGGGAGTTTACATTCTCAGGCGAAAACTGCCTTGAGAAATGGAGCTGGGGAGATGCTGATGGCAGCACGACTAATTCTGTTCTTGTAGAAGGCTGATAAAAAGTCATTAAGCTCAAAGTTTATGGTAGGAAGAATATTGCTATGGCAACAATATTATTTTTCTGAAGAAAAATATGCATAATCAAATATGGCTCATTAGATCCTAAAGGGAAATGAAAATTAGTATGAATTTATTTGTCTGGAATGTTGATTGGTTTAACAGCTGGAGCCAAATTCATGCTGTTTGAACCAGTGCTGAAATCATTCAGCTCAGTCCTGCCTGAGACTGGGTGCACCAGGGATCAGAAAGATCTGGCTAGGCGTGGAGGGTCCGGAAGGGGATGAGCTAGCAGGAGTGAAGAGTAAACTTCCAGTGAGGCAGCAGGATCAGGCAGAGTACCAGGAGATGCAAGAAGATACATGAAAGCAGTAGATGAGAGCAGTATGACAGTTTCTTCAAAAATAGCCCTGTCACATATGTTCAGGAATTATTTTTCTAGGTATACCAGGTTTTACAGTCATGGGGTAGTTTGCAGTTTTGGAGCTACTTGAAATGAGATTGACTTGCTGTTGAATTGAGAAAACAACCAAAAAGGTGTGGGGGCAAGGAAAGACATTATCCATGGGAGTTGCAGCCCTTCAAAGAAAGAAGAAGATCTTGCAAGTGGTCTGAAATACTGTAGCTTTTGTTTTCAAATTTCAGAATACACAGTAGTGTTGATATACAATTATGCAGCATCTCAAGTGGTCCCATCACATCCCTCACAGATGGAGAGTAATTCAGCATACTGCTACTTCAAACTGTCACGAGTGCTGTTTATGGCTAAGTTCTTCTTTATGGTTTGTTTTTTTTTTAACAAAACAAAATGCTTAAAATCGAGCAGAATTAAAGCAGCAGCATGGGAAGGATTGTTCATTTCAGAGAAAGATTCTGCCATTTTTCTGGATCCTACTTGCTTTTAATGCTGTGCAGTTCTTTGCATTTGTGTTCACAGATTCTCACCAATCCAAACCATCACTTTGTTGACAGCTCCTTGTACAAAGATGTTATCTTAGTAGCCTGGGATCCTGCCCCCTACTCTGCAAATCTGAATGTGGTAAGATGTCTGCTTGGACCTTTTTTTGCAATTGGTCTGAAAGGACTGGAGAAAATTAAATGTGTTTAGTACTGGAGTCTACTGGTTCTCACTTGTCACAATGAACGCTGAGGTCTGTCTTTATTCAAGGAGTGGGGAATGTTATTACTGCAAGAATTGGTCAAAATTGGTTTACTGGTCAAAAGCTTTGTAGTAGGCAGTATTTGTACAGGTATGGACTGCTCTGAGATGCTAGGATAAATGGGTGATGTTGGGGTTTTTTAGATAAAATATTGCTATTTTCACATAACTGTGACTTTTCTGGGTTTGCCAAGGAGGGAACATTGCTAAGATTTCAGATGAAGTTTTCATCAGGAAAGGTAAAGAATTGCATCTGTTTTTCCCCACCTTCCCCTCTCCTTCCCAGACAAAATACAACACCCTAATGAGAATCTGTCTTGGCACCTTCCCCATTTCTCAGGCCTCCTCCATATCAGTCTTCCCTTCGTGTCCACTCCCCCACAGCCATCTGTGTCTCATCATCTGCCCCCTCACTGAGATCTGCAGACGTCCATCTGGTTGTCACTGGGGGAGTCTGTGCTTTGACTGGTGCTGCAGCTCCAGTGGACCAGTTGATCTGATGGTTGTTGGCAGGGGAACCTTAGAGCTGAGTGGGCTGCAAAGTAGAAGGTGAATCTTCATCTGCTGAACTCCCTTAGCAACAGATGCCAGAGGCTGCCTGCCTCCTACACAGGCTGCTGTCAGCCTGCCTCACGTGCTGCTGCTGCCTCCATCAGGGACAGGGACACATTCAGAGGATGGGTCACCCCCACACTGGGTATCTTGCGTCAAGGCTCTCTGAACACCTTGTTTAACATGGGCCTGTGAGGGAGACATGGGGTTGGCTCGTCCCACTGCAGTGCAATTGCGTATTGGGAGTCTGTGATTGAAGAAAGGAGAGAGAATAGCCCAGAGTGAGAATTGGCTTGCTAAGAGAAGCATCCACCAGTGCAGACTGCTTTGCTACCTTTCCTTCTGTTCTGAAGAACTCAAATGTTATTGTACATGTAGTGTTCAAAACACATCCGATACTATAGGATTTTTAATAAATATTACTTTTTTTCTTCCAGTGGTATAAGAAGCCAGACTACAATCTGTTCACCCCCTATGTACAGCATCGCAGGAAGAATCCAAATCAGCCGTTTTACATTCTCCATCCAAAGTTTATATGGCAGCTCTGGGACATCATTCAGGAGAACACTAATGAGAAGATACAGCCCAACCCTCCTTCTTCAGGTTTTATTGGTAGGTGTATCAGAGGTGGGCCAGTAGACCTGTTAGATTAGAAGAAAAATTAAAAACTCATAAATGTGCGCATTGCATGAGGGTCAGGCCCATACACATGTCCTATTTGTTCTTGGTACTCCATACAGAAACAATAACTAGCTAAATCACATGGTATGAGAACAATAAAATAACTAGGTGAATTTAATGCTCTGCATTCTTGCCCTTCACATCCATAGTATGCATACCATATTTATAAAACATACATATATCTGTAAGAAATTTATATTATTCCATATTAATTTATACAGATATATTGAGAATCTACTGAATTCTGAAGTTCTTTGGGATCATAGAGCAGACATGCATCAGAAAACAAGTGAAAACATGTGGCAGATAACACAGAGAGGATGAAACCACTGACAGGCCAATTTGTATTCCCTACACAGATCAAGGAATGAGTTTGGTGGGAAATTGGAACAGATTCCCCAAGGAAGTTGTGAATGCTTCATCCCTGGCAGCGTTGGTTGGATGGGGCCTTGCGCAACCTGGTCTAGTGGAAGGTGTCCCTGCCCATGCCAGGCAGGCTGGAACTAGATGGTCTTTAAGGTGCCTTCCAACCCAGACAATTCTGTGATTCTGTGATTATGATTTCCCATGCCCTGCTTTCAGATTCGAGTGGTTAGTCTGAAAGTGCCCAAAACCTCACTCTTCTTCTTATACTTGAAGTAGAGTTTCACTGTATTTTTTGGTCCTTCCTTAGTATTTTTTGGGGGATAATTTGGCACTGTGTCCACAGTGCATACAGCATAATGACTTACCTGATGCATAGCAGGTCCTGATCATAAATGTCTGAAGGATACAAGTAGTCAGAAAAGCAAGGCTGAGACAGGATCTTCCTTGTTCATGCTTCTAAAGACACAGAGGGCAATAAAGCTCCAAATACTGTCTTCCACTTTGAAAACTCCATCCTTTCTTCCTTGACATTGTGATACTGGTCTGTGTAATTGCTGCAGTCAGAAAATGCTCTTTTATTCTATTGGAAAGCAGAGATACCTGAGATTGCATCCAACATGGGAAAACAGTTCTTAGGTTGGCTCTCTATGCAGTAGTGGCATTCCAGGATATTGTGGAGCCCACCAAAGGCATTAGGAAGGGTGCTGAAGCTGTCAGACAGATGACCATCAGATTGTGGGAGACGGTCATCAATGATGTGAGTGGGTTGTGCATACCTGGAGCATGAGTGGAAAGAGGAGGCCTTGTGTGTTAGAGGAGGATAGCTTGGCAGTTGATTATTTCCTGAAGTGAGATTTTTGGAACTTGGTTGTAAAAATTCATAAGAAGACTGCTCATGTGGAATGATCTCACCAGCTGCATTCACATTTTGCAAAAGCATTTCTTTGAGTAATGGAGTTGTTGATAAAAATAGGTTAACAGCTGCTGATTGTAAGAATAGTGAAGAGGATCATTGTGCTGTCAATCTCTACTTCTACCATATACAAGAAACACTTCAAAAGCTTTCTTTGAAGAAATGAAGCTAATTTCACTATAAGAATAGAAAAGTAATCTTCAACCCCAAATCTAAATGTTCCTGACAAAAGATATTCTTCAAGCAGAGAAAGCTTTGAAAATACCACATTAAGCAAGCAACAACATTAACAAAAAAAGCTGTATAGATAAATACACTCTGTGTGTACAAATGCAAATTTGCCTCCTTCTCCTCTGCTGGGGATTTTATTTATATTGTTCTTTTTCAAAGGATATGCTTAGCCATCGTGGTAATGCTATTATTAGCTTTAAGAAAGCTAGGCAGTAAGGCAAGCTTGTTGGGATTCATATCCGCCTCATTTGATAACTAGCTACTGTTCCGATAGATGCATTTGAAATACTTTTTTAGGGAGAGGCTTCCTATTTTGAGAACATTATTGAATGGATACCTGTGCATTGCATGTGTAACATAATAAAAACTGGGAGACAGCACAGAAATAGCAACTGCATATTGTCAAAGGTGAAAATAAAGGGCAAGATAAAGCATAAATATACGATGTAGACAGATTGGCAAAAACCTGAAAAGTCACATTGGTCTTCAGGTATCTCTCAACAACTCATGCAGTAAATAATCTAGTTGGGAATGAAGATGGCAGATGCAACTGAGTGCACCTGTAAGAAAGGTGTATCCTGAATATTGAGCTTCTACTTGATTCTTCTAAAATCTATAAAATTATTTCCTATAAAGTGAATAGAAAGAATGGGTAGGTTATGGCCGTCGTAAAGTACGAGTGTCAGTTTCAAGAAGATGCAGGGAAAATGGTTTATTAAATGGCCACACTGCTAATACTGTTGTGCTCAAAACAGCTGTATGAAGGAAGATAAACTGTTAAATAGAGGGTATGAATTTTCACAGGCAGAGGGACCTATAGCCCCGAATCTAAGCTCTTTATAGAATGGACCATCATGACTCTAATCACTGTATTCTAATAACTTATTGTAAGTCTGTGTGCAATGCTCTGTGATTAGAATGAGCGGAGACTGCAAGGATCTGGTTTGTCCACATTTACACTGGCAGAAACTTAGGTAGCCCTTTGTGAGCTGTGGTTACTTGTGGAGGAAGAGCAGCAGTTCCTCAGGTCACTGTTGCTACTAGTAATGTGGAAAAGATAAAAACAACCAACCAACCAACCAACCAAAAAAGGGTTCTTGATGAAGTGAAGCACCTTTATTTAAAGCTTTTTAACCCTCTGTAGTTCCAGTTTACAAAGTTGGAGAAATTTATAAATTAAAACATGGAAATGTCAGACTTTTTCCTTTCAGGAATGTCAGAAATATTTTAGGGTGGTCTTAAACTGTTTCTTCAGTAATTGCTTTTCTCAGCTGGCAGTTTTATCTATTTCTGCCAGCTAGCATTATTTATAAGAAGCTGAGTCTCCCCAAAGGGAGGGTGCTCGGTGGAATGTGTTCTCATGGTGCTTTGCAGCAGTGAATCAGCATCCTTCAGCAGTGATTGATGTCACGGGAATCATTTAACGCTGTTAATAGCTGTATTAAAGTAGTGAAGTCACAATGTTATTAAGTCTCTTGGAAAAGGGGCCAGTGGGTCATTTATGAGGAAGAGGTAGTCTCTCACATGCTGTGACTTCAGGGGAATGAGTGAGAAGAGGTAGGACCTTTTCACCTGTTTCTCCATTGCGTGGGAGCTAGGAAGATTTTCTGCACGCACTTTGGGATATGGGATGCCCTGACTTGGCATAAGTCACTCCTGGAGCTCCTGGCTCCCAAACCCCTATGCTGAGGCAAGACAATAGCATTGTGATAGCTAATAGTTGGGGTTAGGGGAGTGCAGCGCATGTATCAAGTGTAAAAGAAGAGAGAGGAGAGGATGGGGAGAGAAGTGTGGCACAGAACAGCATTGGTGGCGCTCTGCATGTTGCGTACAAAGTAAGGCATAAGTCTGTCACTGCTTCCAGCCTCTTCTGAAATGACAACACACACACTATGGAGGTTTAAAGCCAGGTGAAATGAATATTACCCAATAAATATCAGCTTCCTCCAAGATTAGTTTCTCCATTCTTCTGCATCAGGTTCTAACCTGTAGATGATCCTTTCTTTGTTTTTCTTCTGTCAGCTCATCGAAACCCATCCATGGCCAGTATCAGGTGCACCTTAACACTGCATGCAAACCCACATCTTGCTGCAGTCTTTTCTGCTAAATTTGTTTAAACTTTAACATTGTTTTCTACGCAACTTAGAGATGGGTATGAGTTCAGGACATCATTGAAAGTAGGCTGAACTCACTGTCTTATCCAATTGCAGCCTGTTTGCTATATGTTACTTCTGGGGTATAGTATGTCTAGGAAGGATTAACTTGTCACAGACAAGTCACCCTTTAGTGTTGGTATTTTCTAGCTCGAAGGTTATTAATAATGACCTAGAAAACACAGAGACTGGGTTTTGGTTTGCTTTTTTGGGCTTTTTTGGGAAAGGTTCTCTAGGGTAGAATAAACCTTTTATTTTAATCTGGGAGTCTTTTTTGGCTTGTTTTCTGAGTCACCAGTGTGGGCTTTCCCTGGCTTATAACTTTGCCTTATGTGGCATGTCATAGCTTAGCGTATGTCACTCCTCATTATAAAATATTTACTCTTTCTCTTCCTAATCTGATCTTTAGATGAGCTTTGAGAACCCATTCTTGTGCATTTTTGCATCATTTTTGCATCATTTCTGCAGCTGCCGCTTTCATGCATATCTCTGCACAGTATTACCGTCTTGCATTAGCATTAGGTAATTGCCATGGTGACTTTTTGCAGTTTAATTTGTTGGTTCACATTTGGCTGAAAATTGTGTTTGCTGTGTATATGTTTATATCACGTCTTTGGTCTACTCCATTTTTCTCAGAAGAAATGTTAACATCCATACACCAAATCTTGAACTTGGATTCCACTGGCAAATCCTAAATTAACAGTTGAGAAAGCATCACTGTTCTTAAAGGATTTGCTCTATCTTTTGGCATCAGAAATAAGTGTTACCTCTTCACTTCCTACTAATACGTTTTTCACTGTGAAGTATGAACTCAGTCTTCCTCTTCTCTTTCAGAACATACCAATGCTGAGTTTTTAATTGAGGCTGGGGGTGTATATATCAGCAGCCTCTATTTTTACCACTCTTCTGCAAGAAAACTGTTCCTATACCCTCCTTGGTAGCCTATGTAAACAACCTAGTGCTGACCTTACATTTTTGTCATCTGAAGACCAAGGCTAAAACTGTTTCTTTGAGTTTCTCAAGAGCAGCATTCCGTGTGCATTGGATGGAATGGCACATTAGCATTTGGAAAGTTTGTGGGCTTTGTAATAATGTCTAGATTACATACAGGCTTTTCTATGAAGATTTTGCTCCTGTCTGTTGTTGACTAATTGGATTTGCTATTAATTCTTACTTGTTATAGTCCACCAACACACCTTGCTAGTTTACGTCTTCAGATGTGATTTTACTTGAAATTTACATCCATATACCTTTATACCAACCAGCTTTTGTCTTTTTAGAAAGCTAGTTGAAAGCTCTGACTGTGGTATTATATTGTCTTTTTTTTCAATCCCAAACCAAGACATGGTCTAAAAATAATATTTTACATTATCCGTGTAGGTGGTAGTCTTTGCTATGTGTTGTAGCTTTTAGCGTTGCATATGAACCACTGAACGCAAAATAACTAAGCCCAGATGACTTTATTGTTGGGAAAAAGAAAGGCTTGTTTGAGGCTTTGCAGTTGACATTACAGATTTAACAGTTATGCATCATTAATAGTTGATAACATTATTTTAATCTTCATTTGCATGCACGGAGACAATAGTACAAGCAAGACTATCATTACACTGCAACATTAGCAGATCATTTTATGACTAAACTTAAATTTAAAATGGCTTCAGAGAGCAGTTGAATAGAAGAACGCAGCTGATCTCTAGCACAGCTTAGAAAAAATTCATTTGCATGATCTGAAAGAAACAATTCGACATTGTTAAGAATTGCCTTTAGTACTGTTACTTACTCAGCTGTTTGCCAGCAGTTGGTGAAAGAACAGAATAGTGCTTACTCTTTCCAGCTCAGTTTTGTTTAAGTATTACCACAAAAATAAACACGTCCAAATACATCAGCTTTAAATTCTTCTTTTTTTAATAAAAGGACTCGGAAATTTGACCACCTCCTACCTCCTGAAATACAGAAGTAAAAGAGCAAACTCTCCTCTTACAGCCCCCCAAGTCACACACATAAAAAAATCTTTACTACTGTAGTGGATCACCCAAATTTGAGTAATACATTTAAAATTATATGATTACTGATAAGCATTTTCCAGACTACATTCATATTTCAGAATATATTACTGTGATTAATGTACACTTTTTGCATTCAGCATTAAGTGATAAATATGTCATTTTCTAGGTCTACTATATAATGAGAGTCTCTATACATTAAAGATGACAAGTACCACACAATTTACTAAGCTTAAGCACCAGGCCATCTGGTGACAATTAAATTCCTTAATAAATATTTGGTTTTCTTGTGGCTAGTATTCTTCATAGTTCATGAGCTAAACAGAGGTAAAAGAACCCTTTTTCAGAAACATAGTATTTTAAAAAGCTAGAGCTACTTTTACTATGTATTCCAAAGAATAACTGAGGCACATTTGGCCCAGTTTCAAGGAGTGACAGATTTTCCTCTCGTATCTTAAATCCAGTCAAGAGAGACTACAGAAGTAGACTAACATATAGAAGATTATATGTTCTAAATGCTTTATGTTTACTTGTAATGTTTTCAAGTGCACAGATTATCAAACATAAACTTATTATTGTGTCTAGCTAAATTCTTTTCTGTAAATAAATTTGTGTGTGTGAAATGAGACACATTATGGGTACAATAATCAGATTATATGTATTTGTTTTCAGCATATTTTGTTAAAATAAATACTGAGTTCTTGCTGAATATCTGAATTACACTTATTCCAGCTGCTTTCGTGCAGCATCTGTTGTATTCAGGTATATTAAACTGTATTTTATTTACTTGTAAACTAGAGACCATCCTTTTTAAATTAGTGTGCTACCACAAAGCTTAACTGCATTGTACAAAAGATGCATGTTGGAAATTCAAAATCTCTTGGGTCATTAAAATTGCCAAGAACAAATTGAAAAACATTTTCTCCTTTTGATTAGAATCCATAGTACGTGTTCATTTGTATAAACCGTCCATGCAAGGAAGTTAATCTTAATTTAATTCTGGTTTAAATGTTTTCAGTGCAGATTGTGAAAGCTCAGGAGTTTACTTGTGCCAACTGGACTGAGTTTAAACCATACCCAACAGTTCCTGACACCACAGATATCTGCCAAACAGGAAAACAAAAAGTAACGCATCTGTCTAAGGATTTGAAATACTAATATATAATATTTTGAAATACATAATACTTCATCATATACAGCATCTAATATTGTACTGTTGTATGAAACTTGCCGGTTGACTGCTTCTCTGACAGCCACATAATTTCTTTGGAATAATATATTTAAAAATATTTTTTCAAGAATATTCTATGGATCCCTTCCAAACCATTCTATGATTCTGTGATTCACAATGCTTATTTTTTCTAATGCGGTAGTCATGAACATTGCCATTCAACTACAAAACGTTCATAAAGCTCACTTTTGAATGATCTACTACAAAACAACTTTTCTCCACACAGACAGAATTATTTCGCATTTTTGAATTTTCACAGTTGTAATCCAGATGTGACTTCTGAAAATCCAGCAACGGTATTAGAATTAGAGTCACCTATACAGAAATGTCTTCAGTTGTGATTTTGAATGCATGGTTGCATCAGTCACACTTGCCAAACCTGAAATCATGCCAGATACCCTGACTTTTTCCTTACTGTGTCAGATTGGATAGTAAGACCTAAAAGTTTTAAAGGTTAAGCATCAGATCTGGAAGAGATCAGGTCTGGTGGCCATTTTACATCTGCTTGCTGATGCCACTCAGGCTTCCCCTACAGTCAACAAGGACACAGGAACTTCTAAGACATGACTTGTATGATCTATTTTTAGATGTCTAGTCTGGGATAGGTAGACATGTGCTGCTACCTTAAAGTGCATACTTTCATCTGTGGACAGCAAAGGAGCCTGTGATACCTATCTCAGGTCTGGGTGACTGCACAGTGGGCACATTTGGTCAGATGAATCACACCTCATTTTCATTTCTTCTTACAGTACTCCCGGAAAAGCCAGTTGGATTATTTTTTCACATAGCTCCAAAAGCTTCTTACCTAGGAGAATGGAGGAGAAGGTGTTTGATAGCAAGAGCCATACTCTTCTGCCTAGCCACTGGAGAGGAACAACTCTTACAGGGAATAATCCATCCTAAATATAGATGTCCTAAAGTATACATCTAAAATAAGTCAGATGACTTTTGTCCTAGAAATATCTGTCTCCTGCACTGTCTATAAAGAGTACTTTAAACCAGCTAGGTCAGAGGTGGGCATGAACGGATCAGTGAGATTAATTCTGTCCAGACTATAAGGTGTTAGGACATTGTGCTCATTAATGTCACCCTAGGTCTGTGCTGTTTTATATGTAGTAATTGTGCATTGACTGAAAACTAACTTAAGGACTATGAGCAAAGACAAATATTGAAGTGTAGCATATGGAAATTCTTTGCCCTACAGGCTATCAAACAATATGTTTTTCATTCATACTGATGCTGATGATCATGAAGGACTGCTAAGATATGAAACAAACTTGCAAATGAATTTGGCAGTAATGTGAAAAGTACACAGACAAAAGAAATATGTATAGGCATGCACTCTGCAGGCAATACAGGGAAAAGAAGTAAATACGGGACATTTGGAAACTACAGGTGCAGGAGGAAATGCAAACAGGTTCAGCCACAGAAGAGAAACCTAGGAAGCAATAACAGATTTGTAAAGATAACAAATGGGAAGTAATGTAGAACTTCTCACAGTACACTGGTAAGCAAAACAGGTTAGCAGAAGCAAGATCAAGTCAATAAGCAGTCAGGGGCATACATCTTTATCTTTCAGACTGCATCCAAAACATAAAATACTCATAAAAATTCAAGCGTAATGTAAAAAGTATTTTGGGGATCATGTAAGTGCCAAAAAGCTTCTCGTTATTTAGAAAAAATATTACAAGATCACTGAAGGTAACTGAAAGAGAGAGGGAAGATGGGGAAACTGAATTGTGAGGTAGATGAAAATGTAGACAGCTTGGCACACTTATTCCTGCTGGATATGGATGGCAGTAACTCACTGCAGTGCTAGCACCAAGGAAAGAAAGAAATTGAGTTCAAGAGTGGTACTAAAACCATGGGCGGGAACATGAGGCAGGTAGCGCAGGGAGTTCCATCAGCAGTGGTGAGATAGAGGCTTAAAAAAACAAGCTAGACATGGCATTAGAAAGTAAAAACTGAATACATCCTAGTACATGGAGTGGTGTAAATGTCCTCATTTGTTTAAACTGTCTCTATTGTTTTGAAGATGCTTAGTTAATACCTTTTATAAACTTTTGATAGCAGTAACAGCTCTACAACGCTAGGGCTGTCCCCTGTGGAGAGGCTTCACATCCTCTAAGGTACAGGACAGAAATAAACCCATTTATTCCTTACTTTCGTGAGGACTGTATTCATACAAAGAAAACAGCTTGTTTTCCAAAAAAGCTGCTTGGTTTGTGTTGGGTTTGGTTTTTTTTTTAGCCCCACCTCTCTGTTTTTTATTTTTTTTCTATATAGTGCTATGCTACTTTCTGTTTTTGAATGGAATGGCAGAAGCAGATTATTCCAAGGGAGAATTTGGAAGCTGTGACAGCAAAGTGGAGGGACCTACTTCCTCAGGTTCATGTAGACTGACTGTGTAGTCCTGCATGCCCTGGGATCTCACCCATAGGTATTTGGGAGTGCTAGTTCTACCACACCATTGGTCTCTTTGGCTGCAGGTCTGTAGTGCTAAAGTAGAAAAAGCCCAGCCCTGACTACTATTATTCCCTAGAATAGGGTTTGTCTTCCCTCCCTCAAAACCTCATTGTCCAGCATGAGCAAAAACTTGAGTGGACTGACAGAAACTGGTTATTTATGAGCAACCTAATCTGAAATCCCAAGACATGGACTGGATGGAGCAAGACAGGAAAGGCAAGAAGCTAAACTAAATATCCCAGTGTGCCTTTTAGATTGATTTTGGAGGACATTGATCCACAGATCACAAAGAACTAAAACTCTAAGTGCTCCATTAGCTGATTTCCAGGAAAGTCAATGATATTGCTTAAAGTTTTGTCATTGTTGTACCATCCTTGCAGTGATGTGGCCATCTTTGTGGTTATTAAGGAAATTATAAGGGAGCCCTAATATTTGTTCTTGACAGTTTTCCTATCCCACAAATAGCAACTTCCTTTATTAATTTTAAGGTTAGCTGGGTAAACATGGCAGTGAAATGAAACACACTGTGGTTAAGGCCTGTACTTTCAGTCAGAGCCAATTTTCCTAAGAGATTGGTGGTAGAGCTTTTGAAACTCCAGGCTCCAGGTTTGGCTCTGGGTGCAGGAGAGAAGTCATTTTACTGCTTCTGAACGTGGTTCATTATTGCACACGTTTCCACCATCCGTCCTCTGATTCAGCTGGATAATGGTTACCTTGGAGTGGCAGGTGGGCTCTCCATCAGTGGAGGAAGGAGGCTGGCAGTGGAAAAGCTGACGAAAGCATTTGTAAAACTGAAACAACAAACAAAACAACTCTAGGCATAGTTTCTAGGCAGGATACCATTCAAAGCATCTTTGTAACAGCTTGGAGGTAAGGAAATGTGGTTTGTTAAGCTCAGACTTTGCTTACATTTGTGGACTTTTCTTTCAAATTTATATGCTTAGCTTTTCTAAGACCACAGAGTGTAAAGCTGTAAAACAATCCAGAACATTTTCAGAGCCTTTCATTTATGATAAAAGAAAATTTAATCACAGAAGTAATTGGTTTTCAGTTATTTCACACATCAGGCAGGGAAAAATCATTTTGATAATCTAATGATACACAGCAGGGAGAACATAAGGTTCTTTTCATTAGCAAGCCATTGAAATCTGCGTGTTCCCAAACTGCAAACTGAACTTCAGAAAATGTCTTTCCTTAATTAATGAACCAAAATGATTTATGTTAATTTATTTCACTTGTGAGATCTACCCAAAACACCTTTGATGTGTTACGATTCCAAAGCTGTTGTACAGAATAAAATAATTACATCAGTTCTCATTTGTAAGTGCGAAGTGAGCAGTATTATACAGCTGTCTCCTCTGAGAGCTGACAGTCGTATTCAACAGACAGGGATACCAGTAGTGCAACAATTGCTTTGATACATTTTATTGTATTTTTAGTTTTTAAGTGAACTCTATTAAAAAAAAAAGTTATCCAAGGCTTACTTCGTAATTTCCTTTTCACGTGGCTTTGTGAAACAGAAGAGGCTCCCAGAAGCTGTGATTGATGTGAAGGTATTGCAATTTAGACAGTGCTGTTGATCAATACCTGATATGCATCCCTTCGAAAACGTGTGGCCACACCAGTAAGATTTCTTCCATTTCAAAGCTAAAAAGACCTTCTGCTAATACAGATTTACAGTTGTGCTGTAGGAGAACAGAGTTTGCAAAAGCCCACCTATCTTCCTCCTGAATGTGTCTTGGTCTACTTCTGATCAGAACGTATATGATACTGGCCCATCTTTCTGTTCTTGTTTCCCCTTGCCATAGTGGACAAAAATGGAAAGGGAAATCAGTCAGAATCTTCATAGCTTTGAAGATAAATGTGTGTAAATATCTGAAAGAAATACATGCAAACGCACAGAGGAGGATAGAATGGGCATGTCTGGAATTTTTTTATATATGCTGTACCTGGCAGGCCACAGTTCAGCTCTGGATGTGGTAGAAGTACCACGAAGAGCTCCTCAGAAACACCAGACAACTGCTCTATGTCTATGTATATCTTCTGTATTCTGCAAGTGAATATGAAGACCTGGTCTGTCTTGCTAAATAGACGAAGAATTGATAATATACAAGAAAAGCAAGAAGAGTGATTAGCTGACTCAAAAAAAGTAGTATGCAGCTGCATTAGGTCCTGATTCATTTGTGGGATGTTTTGTTGACAGGACAGGGTAAATGGGGGGAGGTGGAGAGAGCAGTCTTCCCACTGAGAGAGGCTGATGATGGTATGCAAGCCCTTTACAGGCTGTTTACTCTTCCCTTATGGTTGTTGTCCTACCCTATTGATTCTATAGGGATCGCAATCTTTGTGTATCAGGGAAAAGTGAAAGCTGCTCTAAAACAAAGATCAATTACTTCACTTAATGATTTTACAGAAAACTTCAGGTGTGCAACAGCAAAGGAAAACAGAAAAGAAAAACAAGATTGGATGACTATAGGGAAATTTCTATGAGAAAAGTGAAATCTGGGGTTCACTTTTGTTTTCACTTTCTGCTCCAGGTATCCTAATCATGATGTCCATGTGTAATGAAGTGCACGTGTACGAATACATCCCTTCAGTTCGACAGACCGACCTATGTCACTACCATGAGCTCTACTACGATGCAGCTTGTACCTTAGGGGCCTACCACCCACTGCTCTACGAGAAACTGTTGGTGCAGAGGATGAACAAAGGTTTGCAGGATGATCTGTATCGGAAGGGGAAAGTCATTTTGCCAGGGTTCAAAGCTGTCAAGTGCCCCAAACGAAATAATTTCCCACACTTGTAGAGGAGAGTCCTTCAGAAACAATGTGCAATAAGGTACTACTGTCGTACTATAAACAAGAGAAGAATACTTGAAAACTGTATCTTAGACCAATCTAGTCTTGAGTCTATAAATTGTAATTAAGTAGCAGGCATGAGAAATACTTCTTTTCTGAGCCTGAGTATTTATTACTGCTTTGCAAATACTTTAAAAAAAAAAGGCTTAGCTCTGAAAGGTGCAAAGGACATACTTAGGCAGAAATATAATGTATTGTGGGTGTGAATGTCAAAATTTGTCAGTGGTCTCTTGTGCCACATATGCTAGACTGTAACTTTTTTTTAATGAACTTATTTTAACTGTCAAATCTGGCATTGTGAAACAGCCTCTATTGTTCATGTACAGAGCGGCCAGTTGAACAGTGCGGTGTTTCTCCTGGCTCCATGGGGTTTTCACACTCTCCAAGAATGAAGTAATTGCTACTCTGAGCTGTGCAGTCATTGACTAGAGTAGGCTTTTAATTCCTGTTCATACGCAGGCTCAGTTACAGGCCTCCAGCTGTATAGGGGGCCTTACGGTGGCTATGAAGTCAGTGCAGATGGAGATGGCTGTACACATAGCTAAACCAGTTAACTGACTGGATGTGCTTCTGATGCGAGACACCCATGCTCACAGTGAAATGCCCACATAGGGCGGAAGGAAGTAAAAAATGTTTCTTTAGAGAGCAACAGACATATTTGTAACCCATTTAGGAAAAAAACTCCCTGGGAGGCCTATCAAAAGGGTTGTGAGATGGAAATCTTATTGTTCCCCTGGTCTGCACAGATGAAGGAGAAAAAGAGAAAGACAAGGGAGGCTGTGCACCATTCACCCATCACGCTAAAAGCAAGCATAGAAGGAGCTTACCTTTCTGCAGCAAAGATAGCATTCAGGATTACAGACATCATTTATGAGGTATTTCATTGAGCTCTGACTCAAACGCACTTGTTCACAAGTTACTGCTGTTAAGAATGTATAGGGAGTGGATATCAGAATTTTTTATTTAATGTTTGAAAGACTATACCCCAGAGAAGCTGCAGTGCTTGCAAAAATCCTGACTACAGATTGCATATGGAGATAATTCAGTATTTTCCTTCATAACACACAATGAGAATATTCTCTAAGGTACCTCTAACAATCTGCCTGGTTGCTAATATATTTAAAACACTATTTTCCACTGCAAGACTTCAGTCTCAGATTTTCCAAGCAGCAGGAGGTTAATATTCTTTTTTTTCACACAACTGCACACTTTCTTTTAGGGTAAGTTCAGCAGGATCGTATGCACACAAAAGCACAGCTATGTCCTACTCATGTCCATTCAGTAAAAAGGCAGACAGCTCAAAGAGGCACTGAAAAGAATAGCCGAGTGGTTGTGGTGGAAAGTAATTTTTGTGTTTTGTCTTAAGAAACAGAAAGGCAAAAGAGTACAAAGAGCATTAACGACTATTTCCTCTTCAATAGTAATATAAGTATAATCACAAAATCCTTTTTCTCTCACTCTGCTCTTTGGGTCCGATGGATTTCCTTTATCAGAATTGAAGAGTATGTGTCTTACATAGGATTTACCCTTCTTTTTCTATGCAGCTTCTTAATTTGGGCTTTATGATCCTCTTTAAGATTCCTCGACAGAAAGTATGACCAGATGATCTAAAAACTGTACGTCTGTGTTATGTGGGTAGTTATGTCCATAAATCATTTTGGTATGTGTCAAAATGAAGAGGTTTTACTCATACTAGCCTGAGATTCTGGATATATTACATACTGATTTCTTGATAGCACTATTATTTAATCGTGTGGAGAATAGATAACCTACATAGAACTAATCTATTTTTTCATGTGTTTCATACCCTGTTTGCAAAACATAGGAAGTCTGAACAGTGCAACCAAACATGTCTGTCTCTCCTGTATGCAGGGTTAGCTACCACATGTTTGTAAAGGAAGGGAGTTGATCAGCTTTCTAGGACTAGTGAAGATGCTACTTTTCCATGAGCAGGAAATTCTCAAGTTCTGAAAAGACAAAAAAGCGTATCACTTTGGCTGGTCTGCAGCCACTAACCATTAACTTTGATTTTCACAAGGAATAAAAATACTAACTGCATTACTCAACTACCCATACCAGGATTATGCTGTATTATTCCCTCAGTAATTTGTCAGAGCAATCAACATAGCTGTTGTACAGAACGAGGCAAATTATAAAGTTTCACGTAATGAGCGCTAAGCATACCTACTTAATACATCATTTAAATAACAATGCAGAACTAGGTCTGAGGTGTTACAGAATGAACTGTATATTTTTAACACACTGGGCTATCCGCATTCAAGGCCTCCCGGAAGATACTTTTTTCTTTGCCTGATTTATATGGCATTCAGTACTCCTGCAAGTGCAAATGTGGGTGCTGTAGCGCCATCACCTCAGAAGATGATGCAGAGCTGTGCTGCAAACGCTTGCTCACAGAGGAGGAAGACCAACTTGTGATGCCTAAGCATCCCAAGCATGCCTGAAAAAAGCATCCCTCGGGTGGCTTCCCAACACTTGTTCCCACTGTGATGTTTCACTGGTCTGCCTGCTCAAACACCTTGTGGCTCCTTAAAGAGATTTTACTCGCCAACCTTGTCCTCCTTTGGTTTTTGGCACAAGTGTGAGTGTGCCTGATCTGCTAACTGAGGGCTCACCTCCATTTACTGTGAGAGGAGAAGGGGCAGAGATAAATAAAGGGGGGTCATAAAGGACCTGCAGAGGTGTTCCTTCAACATTGCTTATGCTCTGTGGCATTGGCATTGCTGGCTAAGAAAAGCCCACCAAGTATTTTTGCAGTTATGGGCACTTCCCCATCCCACGTGAGGGCAGAGTGGTGTTTACAAAGGCTCACTTTTAGTAAGTGTAAAACAGGGAGTGTGTATTAACACTGAACTATGTATCTTTCAATAATAATAACACGTGTAGGTGCTGGGTTTAGATACATATATTAAATGCAGACAGTGTGAAAAAAAAAAGCCTTTTTCCACCCAGATCATGGTTTTGGGGGAAGGAAGGATACAGGCATGGCTTTGTATCTCTCCCGTGTGGCTGTCACGTGCTAACAGAGTGGAACAGCACTGTAGACAAGACAGATTTGCACAAACTGGGCTATTGAGGTGCATCATCAGCCAAGCAAATCCCTCTGCTACTGGACCCCTGAGCTCCCTTCACATGTTGCAATAATGCAGGTTTAAAATTCATGAAGTAGTACTGACAAATAGGAGTAAGTTGCCTTCAAAAGCTATGGAGCCTCATTTCTGTGCCCTGGTGCTGTGGACAACAGTGAACTTAGCTGAAACAAACCAGAAACACAGCAGCAGCTTAAGGAAACATGCTGAGTTTATGCTGAATTTCATGATACTCTCTTTTTCCACTGTGAATTCTGTAGCTTTTCTGACTTGTGGTGCTCTATCATTTTATGCATTCTTCCTTTGGATGGTTAAATCAAGGTATTCTTCTGTCTATTCAAGAAAAAAAAAGATAGAGTTTGCCTCATTTTTAGCTGAAATCCTTTTGCTAGAAAAAGAATTGTTGCATTCCTTCATTGTTCTAAAGGTTACCTGAGCATAAACTCACAGCTCAGTCATTCCTTGGATTAAACTACTACATCTTCTTTTTTTACCTTGCTGTGCAGTTTTATGATGTTGAAACTCTGGTAAAGTCATTGAAATTACCATGATACAAGAAGTATGTACCTTTGGGGAGAGAGTGGGGGTGATGTACACACCTTAATCTGCACTCTCTTTGACAAATTTAGCTAAATCATTGCACGTCTTTGGTCAGGACACTTTCACTTTGGTGAAAACATCCAAATTCTGAACTTGCTGCTGGAGAACTCTTGCCAAAGGCAGGAAAACCGAGACAATTTTTTTCTTAAATGAAGACAGGTGTCTACACTCAATGGATGCACAGACTGAACACGGCCATTTTAGAGATGGATTGAATTAAACAGGAGTTCAAAACACATGTAGACTGATCCAATCCATAGTGGGTTTTACTTTTTTCATTTCCTTCTCTTCAGCAGTTTTTAAGGATGGAAGATGGATGGACAGTGACACAGATGTACCATGAAAGGATATTAAATGCATTGACTGCAGAATAAATGGCTCATATTTTTCCTTTCATGCTCTCTAAAGTTGATGCTTATTGAGTAAATTAAATTGGGTTCAGGTTTGGGTTTTTTTTCAAGTAGGTAATTTAGAAGACTGCCATCAGAAAGCAGCTGAATCTTTCCTGGGAGCTATCCTCTGACACACAAGGAGGATACCTGATTTAACTGTTTGAAATTTAAAGTAGCCCATGTCTGGGCATACCTGCATTATTGAATGAATTTTGACACTGCAAATTTCTTCTCTTTGGCTTAGTGATCAGAGTCAGAGTTTTGTTCTTGAAATAAAGAGTTGTGTGTAAAAGCCTTTCATTTATTCATATCATCATTCTTATAATATGTAGTCATTGAACTATTCAAATATAGACTGTGTACTTTTTTAATAGCTTTGGGAATTATTTTGTATGATGATTTTTTTAAATGAATGTGTACTCTAATAACAAAGCTTAAGATTTTACAGGAGTCACATTTTTAAGCAGTGTTTGTATACATTTTAACACTTTCTATATTTTCTATTATGATTTTGTATATTTTTAAGTATGCACAGTGTACAGATTTTTTCCTGTAAATAAAACATTTGTTTTCATTTGTTTAGGAGTGCTGGTCTTTTTGTGTTGCCTTGACTGAATGACACCGAAATGCATGATAGAACAAAACAGGGAAGGTGCCTGTCAGTGCTGCCCACAAATGCAATGAAATCTCAAATCAAAAGAGACAGATAAGCTGACAAGCAGCTTTCACGGAAAAGAGGCAAGTGTAGTTAAGCCAGTTTTATTCTAAAATGAACATGTCTACCCAAGCAGGTGCTCTAGAGTTCCCCTAGGAGAATACAGAATCAACTAGGCTGGAAAAGACTTTTAAGATCATCAAGTCCAACCATTACCCCCAGCGCTGCATAGTCTGCCACTAAACCATGTCATTGAGGGCCTCACCTACAAGGTTTTTAAACACTTCCAGGGACGGTGATTTCACCGGTTCCATGGTATTCCATACCTCTCTATGTTTGACCATAAGTTTCTTGGGGTAGTGAAGCCCTCTAAGGAGGTCATGCTCTGGCAACTTGATGCTGTACTTGAAATGCTGGTAAACTTCAGCTAAATGGCTGTGCCACCTATTCAAGGAATCCAGCATCAAGTTTCAAAGAGTAAGATCAGACTTTTTTATCAATTATTAATTAAAATGAAAAATAATGAAGGGAAAACATAACTTACCATTCAGTCGGTGATTAAATACCATATAATTTAACCACTACATGTCTGCTTACATCCATTAAATGTGATGTGTTCTGCTGCTTTTGGTAATCTTTGAACTATGCAGGGCCAATGGAGGTGACAGTCACTGTTTTCATCCCAAGGGTCACCATGAGTCCTTGCCAGTTACACATTAGTGGAATGATAAAAGTTGGATTGCTGTCGCATAAACCCCTGGCAGCCAGTAATCGAGCGGCTCAGCCTGTGTATTACACCACCTTCTGGCAGGCTGTGTTGAGGGGCTAATTATTATATGTCACAGCATGCAAGTAACACCTCTCAAAAAAAATCAGAACAATGAGCTACACTAGGGGATAAACTGAATACCGAGATGCATAAACAAAGCAACTAATTGACGCTTTCAAAATCCATCAACTTTGCTTTTACTGCATGTGTGGGGTTTTGCCATCTAAAAACCCAACAAAACATGACGTATTCCATCTGATAAAATGCTCAACTTCATTGTGTATGACTTGAGAGCAGACAGCCTTGTCTCGCCGCATACAAACCAGTATCCCAGTAGGAGGCTGAAACCATGAACTATATTGTGTGGAGTACACAGAGTGTCTTGCTGTGACAGCTACTGGAGCTGTGACATTACCTTTCTGATGGTATCTCAGGGAACCTTAGACGCAACTCTATTCCCAAAACTGGCCTGCCCTTTTCTAAACAACATTTCTTTCAAGGAGGTATTTTTTATGTTTTTATTCATAGAAGTCAGCTGTGTTTCACTTGAGCGGCTCTGAGGAACATAGTTCTCTGGCAGGTCAAACTTCACACAGGCATTTTGGTCTACATCTGCATTATTAGCTCGCCTGTTGTGATCTGGCTGAAACATGTCTCAAGATGATTGCTCCAACTTGCTTTCTTGACTGCATAATGAACCTGTTTGATTCTCCCCCTCTACTCTGCTCTTATGAGACCCCCACCTGAAGTACTGTGTCCAGCTCTGGGGCTCCCAGCATAAGAAGGACATGGACCTGTTGGAGTGAGGCCAGAGGAGGCCACAAAGGTGATCAGAGGGCTGGATCACCTCTCCTATGAAAACAGGCTGAGACAGGGTGGTTCAGCCTGGAGAAGAATCTGGGAAGACCTTATAGCAGCCTTCCAATACTTGCAGAGGGCTTACAAGAAAGGTGGGGTCAGACTTTTTATACAGCCTGTAGTGACAGGACAAGGGGGAACAGTTTTAAACTAGAAGATTTAGGTAGATTTAGACTAGCTGTAACAAAGGATTTTTTACAATGTGGGTGGTGAAACACTGGCACAGGTTGCCCAGAGAGGTGGTAGCTACCCCATCCCTGGAAACATTCGTGGTCAGGTTGGACAAGGATCTCAGCAACCTGATCTAGTTGAGGATATCCCTGCTTATTGCAGGGGTGGATCAGACAACCTTTAAAAGTGCTTCCCAACCCAAATGATTTTATGATAAGAAAAGCTAGACAGAGAGGAGCCAGTCTTTTGCTATAATCATACCCATCACCTTCTTCTGCAGGAAACAGCACTTGCAGTAATGATTAGGTAGTGACTTACTGTGGGAGTACTTCATCAATCAGTACAGTCCACTAACACTTGTAGTTTGGTTGGACTTCTATTCTAGCTCTCCTAGCATCCTGATCTTCCTAGAGTAATAAATGGATAACTTGATTGCTTCATCCTAATAGCATGGATTTACCTGCTGCACCCCAAAACCTAGCAATGTTCACTCCATACGTATATCTTTCCTTATTTTTAACATTTAGATTAAACTTTCTTACAGTGGTAGGTTACTCCAGATAGAGCACTTCAATGAAATTACTGCGCTTCTGTGTAACTACAGCCTGACCCCTGAGCCTCATGCCTTGATACCCAAGGCAAGTTAGAATTGCATGCCCTGTTATTTCTTTTTCCCAAAAATATGCTACTGTTTAAGTGTATGCTTATTAAGCTTGATGGAAATGCTAACTGAATATATTAAAATGTCAGGGAAGTAACTGCAATGCAGTAATAGAGCGAGATTTTTTTCACTGGAGGCAGAGTAGCCACCAGAAAACTGGTAGCGCAAGTAGGTTGTGACAAATCACAGGGGGAGCCATTGCTGCGTTCTTAGAAATTACAGAAGAAAGGGGTCCAGAGAAGGAAGGGGGAGAGACAAAGAATGATGAAACACAGCAAGGAAGAAGAAACAGCTAGAAAGATGTACCATATCAGTAGAAAAGCAGAACTGCTGCTTTTTCCTAATAGTTACTTAATTGGTTTTGGCCATTTGTTTTCTTAATTTTTTCTGCACATTTGGAGAGGAACTCAATTCATCTGTTGGTACTCATCTTGCTGTCATCAGGTTTAGTGTGCTGGGATGTCACCTTAAAATGAAGAACTAAGGTAGGGTTAAGAAAAGCAATTGACTTCTGCTGGTGCTCAGCTTCTTTGTAAACTTATGAATCCCACAAATTAAACTGACAAAAGACTAACAGGGTTACATTGCTACACTCTGAACAATCTCCTCTGTGTGCTTATAGTCATCTGTATGATAACTGAAATAAGAAAACCCATTTCCCTCCTGGTGACCTGTTTCTGCACATAGACAAATAAGAATCAAATATCCTCTCGGTTACAGGATGCTGACAGATAAGGGACAATTACTGTAGCAACAACTCCTTATGTGCTTGTGAGAGGACTCCAGAAACCCCGAGGGGTTCAGCAGGGCAGGCAATAGGCATCACAGCTGCCTTGATTTTATGGAAGCAGCCAGAGGGGAAAATTGCTACCAGTGCTGACTCCAGGCTGTGTCAGCTGCTGTTAATTGCCTCACTCTCAGACAGATGCCTGACTGCAACTGAGCTTCCTGATTAAAGTATTTTGCTGGCCTACCTTCTAAACAGTGGGGTTGTTCAGCTTTCAGTCCTTAGGTGCTGAGGCTTGTGGTGTGGACTCATTCCATCCTACACTGTCGCTACTGTATGCAGCAGGTATGTCTCCTGTGCAGGTGTGGTCCTCAGGGTGGGGAAACGGAAAAGGTTTTGGGATTTCTGGATTGTTTTACGTAAAACTAGATGATTTTTTTTGTTGTTGTCTGTTTTGGTTTTTTGTCTTTTAAGTGTAGTTTAGTCATTCTCATGGCAATTCAAGGAAGCATAATGTGAACATGCCTCCAAAAGCTGAAGTTCATGACTACATGGCATTCTTGATCTAGAGCATCCATACCTTGGATTAAGACAGAGACAGAAGGAAAAAGTTTTTGCAAGTTAAGGCAAGAAACTTAAGACGTGTCTCTTGTGCAAGCTAAAAGTGCCTGAGGTCTACCCTAGGCTCAGCCTTGCTGCCCATGAGGCATGTGAGCTTCTGTAAGGTGTTATATCCTGAGCACAAGGACGACAGACGTATGGGCAGATGACCAGGAAGCAAAGGCAGGGAAAGTTCTGTACTGAGCCTGTTTCTGAGCCTGGTTTGTTTTTTCTTTTTTGTTTGTTTTGGTGGGGTTTTTTGTTTTTTTGTTTTTTTCAGAAAAGGAGGATTTGCTGAAGCTTCTTATTGGATCAACCAACATTATTTTCCTTCCCCTAGCAATATTCCTCTTTCCATTTCCAAGTGAAATTCTAAGCTATTTGATGGACCTAACTGAGGCTTTACAAATGCATGAAGCTGAATGTAACTATTCAGGCCATTAGGCATTTTAATGAGCAGCTGGAGCATCCCAAAAACAGTAGAGGCGAAAAGAAAACAACTCAATAAGCTGCTACCAAAATGCTACTAATGAAGTTGTTCCATGGTAGAAGAGCAGGGAAGGCAGAAACAAAAGCACGTACACCAATGTTTGAGAAATATTACTGTATTTTCATGTATATAGCTTACTATTCAGATAATCCTTGATCAGTTAAACGCTTTTAGGTGAGTCCTCATGAAATATGATCCCTCATGCAAAGTTAAAGTGAGAGATCAAAGCAGCAGGGATCATAAACTGGGGATAGTTATTTTGTTAGAGGAAAGAAACTTCTCCTTACTCATAATTTGATGTAACCAGCATGGCTGCATGAACTTCAAAGGGACTGCTTGTACGCATGAAAAGTACAATATTAACAATACTACTGTCTTCAGTGCACGCTGGTTTCAGGCAGTGTCCTGGGTTCATTATTGTTGCTTTCAATGGGGTTGTAACTGTAGGAAAGAAAGACCAATTTTCATATTTATCTCACACATGCTCTTCCCTGGCCTTAGATTGAGCTTCTAAAACCCATACACTAATACAAAAGGGGTGGCACATATGAATTTAATTCATCCTACATAACAGAAACTTAAGATGAGTTTCCGAAAGCAATGTTAGGAACAAGTACAGGCAAAGAGCTTCAGTGAATGGATAAAATGGATTCTTCTTCCATTTCCTATTCCCATTTCATTAAGTCAGAATTGTTTAGGGCTTTGCTGTATGATTGATGGATCCTGACTGACAGGCAGCAGCAAATTTACCAGTCCCCACAGTACCATTTTACTTCATGGGGAGAAATGAAGGGTCTATAACTACTGTAATATGGGACGAGTGATTCCAGATCATTTTGAAATAACTCCCATTTTGCTGAAAGTTCAAAGCATAACAATGAGAGGTATTTTGACACTTGAAAAATGTATGTGTTTGTTTAGTCATAGTCAATATGCTGTTCTGCCTACCCATTTTCTTCTTGTGTTTCCAATTCTTCCCTCATGGACTCTGGACCAGCCCACAAGGATTAAAAGAAAGGCTCCAGCTGACTGTGATGAATTTATGTTGATGCATTTCACGCCCCAATTCTGCTATGGCTAAAGTACCTTAATAAATACTTGTGGAAATGTGACCTTATTGTGTTCATTTTTGATGTGGGTTTAGAGCTGCCTGTCCTTGGCTATGTGTACAATGCATGTTAAGGGAAAACAGTTCTTCCAGATGTTCCCTACAGAGTTCCACTTAGGCTGGATCCAAGAACACTGCACAAGGAAATCAAAAGCTTTATTTTCATGGGGTAACTTTTATAGAAAAATACCATTGGCTATCTTGCCTTGTGAATTACTTGGGGTCTTTTTGTTTGAGAGTAGGTCACTGTATACTGACTGTTCTGTTAACACTCACACACATGAAAAATCTTCAGCACCTCTTGGGCATTTATTTTATCTACTGAGTCTTCCTCAGCACTATCATTCTGCTTCTGGCTAAAATGCAGGCTCTTATGAGCTCCCCCTTCCCCCACATTCCTATACCACCTGCCCTGTTGCTACAGCTTCTGCTGTCCAAAATGATCTTTCCATCAGTTGCGTGAATGATGTGCTGGAGGTGCACTGATATAGGAATGATGGAAGAACCTTTTAACTGCCAGATAAGCATCCTGCTGCTGGATAAGGGCTTTTGTTACAGAGCTCATGCTGCTTTTAAGGCAATGAGAGCTGTGGTGTGATAAGTGGTGGGTATAAAGGATGGGAACCAAGTCTTTCCACTTTTTCTTTTTTATCTTTATCTTGATTTGCAGCCAATTAGATATTGATTTTACCCAAGATAGTATTAGAAATTGCTAAGGGTGGTTTGATTTGTGACTGTGGATTAGTAGCAGTTCTTTGGGTTTATATGTAAGTAAGGTAACAACAGAACCAACTGGGATAAGAAATCAGAATATCTGTCATGACAGAATTTTTAATTCTTCTATAATTACTTTCTTATCCCAGACAAAACCAAATCAAATGGAAAAAAAAAAAATTCCAGACAAAACACTGGACTGCCCAAATATCCAGTTATAGGTAGCTGCCTTCAGGAATTTATAGTTCAACTTCATTCTTGCCCATGCCCCTATAAACTAGATCTCTGGGTTGGGTTACATTCCACTGCATGGCCTCCCCTAGCTGAGCCATTGCTGTTCCTGCACTGGTGCACGGGGGATGCAGTCTGGTAAAGGAGCTTAATCTACCTGGGTGAAGGACAGCATTTTTCATCAAAGATACATTTTTTACAGGAATCAAGATGCAGAGGCTTAGGCATGGAGATCTGGCCTCAAATGAGACATTAAAATTGGCAAAATTAACAGCTTCTAATGTGCAGAAACCGTATTTTGTGCTAAGAAAATGCTTTAATGGGAAATTGTCTAAGTTACAAAATTGGCTATTTTTTGTTTAATAAATCACATAAAAATCCCTCAGTTTTGCCTTGGTCATCACTGAGAAAGAAGGCAGTGAAGGTGAAGACAAGTTTTCTATGGTTTTGGTTAACCTACTTGTAGTGCACTCGTATTGGCCTAAAGTCAACATACATGGAAGTTTTATAAAGCCCTGTGTGATCTTGAGTGAGTTTTTTCCCTAAAGGGATAAAGTTATGTCTGAAGCAGGGTCACCCATAAAGTACTCTGTATACAGCAATCAAGAGAGTTAAACACTGCAAACAACACAGACACAAGAAGTAACACCTAATGCATTAAAGCTTTTGTCCTCTACTAACATCCAGTGATCTTCTTAGAAGTTGTTTCCCAGAGGAAATAAACAGTCCCAAGCATGATTACCAAAAGGGTTATAATTTGAATAATTGGTGGTTTATTTGATTTTTTTTTTTAATAAATTCACAAAACTGAAAGAGTTATTATAAAGGGAAAAAATAGAAGAGAGCATTGAAGCCAATATGTTATTCATTGGAGTGTTGCTTTTGCTACCACATGCCTATGCCACAAGAGTGACCCACTGCCTATAAAGCAAGCGAATGCAACTAATGAAAGATAGGACCTTCGCAGGACTACTTTTGCTATGACTACACATTAGTGATGACAACTGGGAATATTCTTGGTCACAGGCGCTTGCACAGGATCTACAGCACTGACTACTTTCGAGCATGAGATTTATGTACAGCAAGCAGTAGTACTAATGATGTTTGCAATTTGTTTAGATTTGATATTAGCAGGACAGGATAGGGTAGAATTGAGTAATTCCAATTGCAAGGGATCTGTAAAATCATCTAAGTCCAACTGCCTGACCACTTCAGGGCTGAAAAAAAATTCAAGCATATTATTAAACGCATTGCCCAAATGATTCTTAAACAATGACAGACAGGCATGAGGCATCAACCACCTCTCTAGGAAGCCTGTTCCAATGTATGACCGCCCTCTCAGTAAAGAAATGTTTCCTAATATCTAGTCTGATACTCTTTTCATACAGCTTTGAACCATTCCCACATGTCTTGTCACTGAATACCAGGTAGAAGAGATCAGCAAAGATGAAGCGCCTAGGTAACTGGAAGAAATTAAAAGAAATAAACTAACTCAGTGAAGCACTATGGAGACAGAAGGTAGACTGTCTGCAGTGTCCCAGTACGAAGAGAAGACAACTACCAAAGAAGAAGGGCTCTTTGATAAATCAGGAGTAAAGGTTTATCAACTGGCTACAAATAAACTTAGTTTGAAAGCAGTTGCTATACCAAATATCAGAGGAACAAAGCTCTGCAACAGCTTGTACTTCAAAAGACAAGGAACCTCAGATTTGTTTTCATTTGGATGATATCTGATTTCTGAATTGTGCTAAATAGTGTCGTTTATAACAAAAAGGGATTTATTATAATGAATTACAGGCCCAGAATAGTTTTATGTTGTGTTTTCCATGATGTGGCAACCATTATTTCCTTAAGTTCAACAGCTTTTTTGCCCTGAAGGAAGAAGGACATCATGATTACATCATAAAATGAAGTTCTGTGGATTTGAGTTAGACTTGCCATGTAAATTATGAGTTTTGAGCAAAAATCTAGCCTTTGAGCCTCAAATTTCTCCTTCTGTGAAATTAGGATGATGATAATTTACAAGGATACTGAGGATTAAATCAATTAACAATATTTGTTTAGAGGAGGCTACATAAATGCCAAAAACTATTCTATGACTAGGAAACATTGTTTTGTTTTTCTCTTAATCTACCTAATCTGAAATGATTGTTGCTTAAATTGTTATCTGGATACATGACTGCAAACATATACGTGTTAGACACAGCAAAACTCTGGGAAGTAATGTCAGCTGACAAAAAATACACAAAACCATCCTGGTCTAGACCAAATTTTAGTATTGTGCCTCTGCAACATCATTAGAGATTATTCAGCGATTGAGCAGGAGAGGAAAATGAGAGCTTCTGTTACCTCCAGGGTTGCACTTTTTCAAATCTTTTTCATCTTGTTGAATTTGATTGTCCTCATAAAGCAAATAAATGTGTTGTTTATATAATCTGCTGCATTGCATTAGAGATTCTGTTCTCTTCAGCTGACCTATGCCTGCATTCAGTTTTCAAGTGGTAAATTGCAGCAAATACATAGCTGAAGTCCTGCCTGTAAAATGCGGACATATTACAGAAAAGCAGAAGCATTATAACTAAAATGGGGAATTCTGAGACTAAATTAATACTTGACCTTAGCCAGACCAAGACATGGGCTAAAATTCAGTCTGATCCCTGATGCAGCACTGCAGATGAGAAATCTGCAACAGAACAGATCTCATAACATCCATTCACCGTGGCTTGATGATGCTATTTTGAAGAAAAACACAAGTTCAGTCTACCTGTAGATTCTGCCAGCCTTTGCAGGACCTTAACTATCCACACCAAACTCAGAAACCAGTTTAGAAAAAGATACCAAAATGCCAAGTGCTTACACCCAACTTCTAGATCACACTGAATTAATGGCAAGTGAGACACAGCACAGTCATTAGAACCTTATCCTTTTTCCTGAATTTCTTTTAGCAGTGACTGAGCTCTTTACCATCCAGGCTCTCCCTTGAGGACAGATGTACATGTGAAGACAGCAAAGAAATACTGCTTTGGTTGAGTTTCTACTGGTGTATACAAACAAGATACCAAGGGATCTTGCTCTTAAGGATCCTAACACCTTTTATTTTAGGTGTGAATGTACTATATTCCTTGCTTCTGTAGAAAGCTCTGAATACTGGAAACTTCCACTTATCTCTCAATTTACCCTGCAGGTTTAATGTTGCAGATGGAAGTATGTGAGAAGTAGATGATTGTAAATGGTGTCCTGAAGCTCCCAGCATAGCTATAGGTTGGTCACAACAGGCAAGTGAAAGCAATTTTACTGAACCAGTTTTCCCTCTACTGGAGAAAAGTTGAGATGTGAAACCCTACAAATTCTTTGAATCCTTAAACAGTTTGTTGTTTTATTGCCTTTTGGAGAGCAGCAATTATTTAGAGGTCAAATCTTTTCCTATAGATATTTCCCTGCTAGCCCTCAAACAGGCAGCAATGTTAACCTCCTGTCACTCAGTCACTGTAGTTAACCCTGATTTCCCTGCATCTGCTAGGGTTAGTGTGACTATGACCCTTCCTATTGACCAGCATCACCTACAAGGTTATCAGGAAACAGCTGAGGCAATGGTCTGTCTTTCCTAAACTAATCTCAATGAAAATGTGCTAGGGTGGATGTCACCTCTTAAGTTGAGATTCAACTGTATTTTTATTTTGAAAGCTGACTTGATCAAATACATCAAAATGTTCAGCTGCATCATGCCTAGGGTAGGGGCCTATTCTAAATTACACTGAAAACTTAAACCTCTGAAGAAAGAGGTTATCATCCAGTTTTTCAGAACATGTGCAAGAGACAACAAAAGACCTAGTAAGTATGTTATATGACAAGATTACCTTCTATATTATAGAACAATAGAATGGGTTGGAAGGGACTCACGAGAGCGGAGTAGAAGGGGAGAATCACCTCCCTCAACCTGTTGACCACTGTTCTTGTTATGCAGCCCAGGAAACAGTTGGCTTTCTGGGCTGCAAGCACACACTGTCAGCTCATGTCGAGCTTTTCATTCACCAGTACCCCCAAGTCCTTCTCTGCAGGGCTCTCAGTCTATTTATTCCCCATTCTATATTGTGCTGGATGATTGCCCCAACCCAGGTGCAGAAACTTGCACTTCGCCTTGTTGAACTTTGTAACATTCACACAGGCCCACTCCTCAAGCACGTGAAGGTCCCTCTGGATGGCATCGCTTCCCTCAAGCATATCAATGGCACCATTCAGTTTGGTCTTATCTGAGGGTACACTCAATCCTGCTGTGTCTTTTATGAAGATTATCAACCAATACTGGTCCCAGTACTGACCCCTGAGGGAATCCTTCTTCTCTCTTTCTGCACTGCTTGTCACTTCAAATTTGACCTCATCTTCACTCTCTTTGGAGCCTCCTTTTTAATCCTCGTTTCAGAAATGCCTGCTTTATTTTGCAGGGTGGATATGGACTACAAAAGGATCCCATTGTCATTGCTACAAACATAGCTCATTGCATGTTCCCCTACCCATTCGTTTCTCCTGTCTAATGCGGAGGTCTCTTCCAACTTCTGTGAAGCCCTATGTTTCCCCAGTGCTACAAGAAGGGCAATTTAGGAAGAGACATCAACATATTAGATGCTGTTTAAAATCATATATATAGGGATACTGATGTC
Source organism: Psittacus erithacus (assembly GCA_009867235.2). Classification (NCBI taxonomy): domain Eukaryota; kingdom Metazoa; phylum Chordata; class Aves; order Psittaciformes; family Psittacidae; genus Psittacus; species Psittacus erithacus. The sequence goes on from WYDI02040055.1 coordinate 47,494, forward strand.
CTTCACTTTCAGTGACTTCCAGAAAGAAAGAACTTTTAACTGGATGTCACTTCCACTGCTGCATTCCTTAGCCATAAATTGTAAGTCATTACATAGTCTAAAACATATGTGCTTATCCTGCATTTGTGTTCATTCGTGTGTACTGGTTTCCAACTTTATTTAATATTTTGCTTGCATGAAAAGTGGTCTGGCTGCCTGCTTCCTACTTTTTCCCTGGGTCTAAAGAAGCAAGTCCAAAATCCTTCCGTGATGTTAAAGCCAGCCCAGTCCCCTGAGAGCATCCACGTGGCAGGCAGGCCAAGGCTAAGCTCATCTCAACATACTCGGACAGGCTGCACCAAGGATGTAGCCTGAGGCAGCATGAGGGCTGGCTGGGGCTGCCTGGGACCCCAGTTAAATGCCCAGGTTATTTACCTGAATCAATCTTTCTGTCGTGAGCTGCAAGAGAAATTCCTGAAGTAATTCTGAACTCACTCTATGAAACGCAGTTATACCTTATGACAGCAGCAAAAGTACCCTTGAGACCTTTCTTCTCCTTGCCCCTCAACTTTAAAAAGTCACAACACTGCATATTGGGAAAGAAAAAAAGTCAAAACATTTCTGAACTGTATTATAGTACTGTACTTAGTGTAGAGTATTCTGCACTAAGAGATTCTTTTGACTTAGCCCGTTTTCAACTTAAGAACTTGGGTGTGCAATTCAATTTAGACAAAAAATCTTTCCATTTCCAGATGACTGAGAAGGTAATGCAGCATCACTTCTTTATATTGACTCAAAGTCAGCCCAACTAACAATGAAGAGATGAAAAAACAGATCATGAGTACTGACATCTACATACATTCAATGAAAAACTGTAACAACTTTTGATAATAAATCTTATTGTAAACCCATGAACATCTAGAAGGTCATGAACTAAACTAACAAGGTCTCTTTTCAGAACTTAATAGGTGCGTTCCAATTAAGTCATAAAATGAGGCTTGACACAATTTTCCCTGCATTGAATACTGTCTTTCAAGATCTGTAGTTTTATGTCCTCATTAGGACATTTTATGTCCTCATCTTTGTTGGAGGCATGGGCAGTGGGACTGAGTGCACCCTCAGCGAGTTTGCCAATGACACCAAGCTGTGGTTGGGTTGATACGCTGGAGGGAAGGAATGCCATCCAGAGGGACCTTGACACGCTTGTGAGGTGGGCTGATGCCAACCT
>WYDI02040056.1:0-13653 GCA_009867235.2 Psittacus erithacus
CTGAAATCCTAAAGTACTCCTGATAAGGAGTGATGGCAGCTAGAGCATTCACCAGTGCCCCATGGACACCACAGTGAGCACTGGGGCTGCTTGACCCTGTGTGACATGCCGATGCCAAACATCTCAACTGCACGCTTCTCACAGACAGCATAAGACAGCTTCAGATGTGAACTCACTTTCCATTTCTAGTTGCAAAATACCACAGTTCTCCAATTCACAACAGGCAAGTTCATCAGCTTAGACTTGAGAAAGGTCTCCATACATAGAGAGCCAGGGGAGTCCCTCCAAATGGGGTGACTTCCAGGAACAACTGAGAAATGTACAAATCTCAGGTAAAGATGCAGAGAAAGTGAAAAGAGACCTGGCCCTTATCACAAGCAGCACATACCTTGTCTGTGGTCATCACGTACAGATTTTCTTGGGTTTGGTCAAGGACCAGGTCATTCTTTATGGGTTTGTTCGGTTCAATAGTAAGAGAGCTGTACTCAGTTGCAATGGATGACAGGAACACCTATTTCATGGAAGAAAGAAAGTTAGTTAATTTTGCTTATTCCCCATTCCCCCCTCCCCCCCCAATCATTATATCTGGCTATTGTGATAAAAGACAACTAAAGGTGCTTCTACAAATACAGTAACAACAGCAGGAGAGCTAAGGAGAACCTCCATCCTTTATGGCATGTGGGGGGAAACACAGTGACAAAGGATGAAAAGGCTGAGGTATTTAGTGCCTTCTTTGCCTCAGTTTTAATGGTAACACCAGTTGTTCTCTGGGTACCCAGTGCCCTGAGAAGACAGGGATGGGGAGCAGAATGAAGCACCCATAATCCAAAGGGAAATGGTCAGTGACCTATCTATGGAACTTGATGGGATACACTTAAAGAGCTGCTGGAAGTGCTCACCAAGCCACTTCCAATCATTCATCAGCTGTCCTGGCTAACTGGGGAAGTCCCAGTTGATGGGAGGTTAATGAATGTGTTGCTCATCTATAAGAATGGTCAGGAGAATCTGAGGAACTACAGGCCTGTCAGTCTGACCTCAGTGCTGGGCAGTGCTATGGAGCTGATCAGCTTGAGGGTCACCATGTTGCACATGCAGGACAATCAGACAAATGGGCCCCATCAGCATGAGTTTATGAAAGACAGGTCGCACACGACTAACTTGTTCTCCTATGACAAGGTAACCTGCCTAGTTGATGAGGCAAATGCTGTGGATGTTGTCTACCTAGACTTTATTAAAGCCTTTGACACTGTTTCCCATAGCATTCTCCTGGATAATCTACCTGCCCATGGCTTGGATGGGTGCACTCTTCACTGGGTAAAAAAACTGTCTGGATGGCCAGGCCTAAAGAGTGGTAGTGAATGGAGTTAAATCCATTCTGGCGTCTGGTCACAAGCAGTGTTCCCCGGGGCTCAGTAGTTGGGTCAGTTCTGCATCAATGCTCTGGAGGAGGGGATCGAGTGCACCGTCACTAAGTTTGCAGATGACACCAAGTAGGGCAGGAGTGTTGATCTGCTGGAGGGTAGGAAGGCTCTGTAGAAGGATCTGGACAGGCTGGATCAATGGGCCAAGGCCAACTGTATAAGGTTCAACAAGGCTCAGTGCCAGGCCTTGCACCTGGGTCACAACAACCCTACGCAATGCTACAGTCTTGGCGAAGAGTGGTTGGAAATCTGCTTGACGGAAAAGGGCCTGGGGATGTTGGTCGACAGTGGCTGAGTATAAGCCAGCTGGTGCCCAGGTGGCCAAGAAGGCCAGCAGCATCCTGGCTTTTATCAGACATAGTGTGGCCAGCAGGGCCAGGCCAGTGATCATCCCCCGTACTTGGCACTGGTGAAGTCACACCTTGAATACTGTGTTCAGTTCTGGCCCCCTACTACAATAAAGACATCGAGGTGCATGTCCAAAGAGCAGCAATGAAGCTGCTGAATTTTTTTCACAAGGAGGGCTGTCAAACTTTGGAACAGGCTACCCAGGGAAGTGGTGAAGTCACCATCCCTGGAGGTATTTAAGACATGTAGATGTGGTACTTATGTTTTGATGGGACTTGGCAGTGCCAGGTTTATGGTTAGATTTGGTGATCTTAAAGGTCTTTCCAACCTGAATGATTCTATGATTAATGAAAATCCTGTGTTTACTCAAGTTCACAAATTCACATTAGGGAAATCATTTTCATTTGAGGTAAATGGCATCAAAAGCAAAAAGCAAAGCATCAAACTCATGAAAAGAAAATGCTCACTGTTGACAAGAGCTATTTTTTTTTTTTTTTGTAAATAGTGATTTATTTTAGTGCTGTAAAATTAAAATTCTCAACTCAGAGTTTTTGCACTTGAAGGTGTTCAAATTTGTTGTCTTCGCTTACGGAAACCAACAGTTTCAGCTTCAAATTTCAAACTGCATAGTGGCACATGGCCATAACTCCTCTTCAAACAAAGTAAGGTTTGCGCCATTGCAGTCTGGACATTTTAACACCCAAACACATGAACCCTTGAGCCTCACACCATGCAGTCAGAATTTAGCAGAGCTCCATCTTGGGCTTTGTACCGCCATACCTATTCACTGAATGGCCAGAATGACTACAAAACAAAAACTGTTCTTAAACTAGTATGGGCTTGAATAGAGATAAGGCTAGAGCAGCTGTTAGATTACCTAAGGCTGTTTATATAGTGCTCTCAGTAGGTATGTCATCCTTGGGGAAAAATGCCATTCAGGCAATGCTAATTCAATCTGTGTGTTGGGATAGATGAGGTGCCTCAAAAATAATGTGGTTTTTCACCGAAATTAAAAATACCTCTAAGCTCTAAGAGAATTTGTTCCTTATATGTGATGCTATAAATGCCATTTACTTTCAGGGTAAAGTATGCTATCTCTACAGTTCCTGATCTTTTAAACACCTTCCATGCTTTTAAGTCCAGTTTGTTACCTTAAGGATTTTACCATCCGACGTTCCCAGAAATGCCACAGTATGTCCATTCTCCACAGCCACAGTGACGGCTGTGAGATTCATCCCTTCTTTTTGCAGTACGGGCTTCTCTACAACACCATTCTTACTTCCCAAAAGGTATGGCAAATGTTCGGAGCCACAGGGGAAATTTTTGCTTGCATTCTAATAAGGAATAGCAATACAGCGAGATGTTAAACATTCAGATCACTAATTCCTAGCTAAGAATGGAGTGCAAGCCTATTACCAGTCAGTATAATACCCCTCAGACATAGAAGAGTGGAAAGAGAGAAATGGATTGTCTGGCCATTTTCCCCCAACAGGCAGCACTCAGAAAGCAGCCTGCTAATTGCAAACTGTTTCAATGCTTTCACTTTCCAGAAGACAAGGGGGAAAGAATTTTTTTGTTTCTATTTCATTACAGCAGCACAGTTTAAAAAGTAACCAGTCTGTTTAATTAAAATGAACGTGTCCTACAAATTGGGTTGACTAGTTTTCTGTTGAAGACAGTTTTTTAGTGCTGTTTTGTTTCTTAATTTGCTCCTCTCCGTAGAAATGCAACCCACTGGCAACTGTCTCGTGAGCTTCAACACATTCTCCCTTCACTATACTTAAAGCCTGAGCCGCAGGGAGTGCCACCAGAAGGAAGTTCATTCACACCTTACCTTTCCTGCTATATTTGCTAACAAGACTGTCTCTCTGATCTGAAAACTGTGCCTCTTTTTTGCTGGAAGCCATGGCCATTCCACTTGTCACACTCAGGTCTCCTGTGTTTGATGCTTAGCTCAGATGCAGGGTACTGCAGTAACACTGGTGTTTGGAAGCAAAAAGTGTTCTTTTGGCTTTTTAACAGTGCTAGTGACCTACTGTGTGGGTGATGGTTGTGGTTTCATGAGAAGAAGGATTATGGGTCAATACCAACATAAGGTATTCCCAGACACCATCTTCAGCTGTTTTCAGCTGCTTATGCAAGTGTGTACCTTGCTCAGATTGAGGAATTAAGACATCCTTCTAAAAGCTGGCTGAGTTATTTTTAAGGTGATTCAGTTCCTCAACCCAGTTTAGGGTTAGCTGCAGTAACAATGGCATGCACAAACAGTGCTTGAAAGTAGGGTGGTGTGGACAAAACCATCATAAAGTCAACAGAGATGCTGAAGGCTGCCTCTCAGAGACAGTAAATTGAAAACAGCTGTAAACTGAAAAACAGCATCTGGAGGGTTATAACAGTGTCCTCCAAAAACCCTACAGCCAAGGTAGTGACAAGTGTAAAAAGCTGGCCATCATGCTATGGAAGTATTTTGAGCCAGAGCAAAATATTAATATATGGGCGCTTGAATATAAGAAATGTGCATTTCCATATATTTCCATATATTTCTGTGTATCTGAAAACTCAAATCCAAGTAAGAAACAAGACTGAACTCCAGATATCACCTATGAGATTCTTAATACCATTTAAAACATTTTAAATATATTGTCTGAAACCAGAACTGTCTGTAGTGAATATCTGGAAGCTGATCACAGGCATAACAAATCACTGCATTTGACTCAGTAATTTCCATACCTGAAGGAAATTTTTAAAGGAAATGCATTTATGAAACCAATATTCACCTTTCAGAAGACATAAAATGTTTTTTAAAAGACTCAAAATTATTACTATCTTGCCACTTCTTGCTTGACCTGTTCTGCCACCCCCAACCACATTCCACCACTACAATGAATTCAGCTATTGATTTTTCAGTCATGTGATTTCACTATAGTTGAGCTCAAAGCCAACCCAAAACATGAAGTTGTATATTTTCCTGTAGTTCTAACACAGATTATAACACTGATAGTGATATTACCAGTCCATGTGATGCACACGGGTTTTCTGCTGAGAAAAGTTTGTAAAATGAGCTGGTGTTCTTTTTAGTGTAGCAGTCGTTCCGGTTTTTTTCCATCTTTTCATTGATATGCCGCAAGGAAAAGACACACATGGCAGATTTTAGAGAGCCGCTATCTTTGTTTACTTTGCTGAAGAGTGCAAGAAGAACTTTGTCATCTGAGAAAGCATCTGTAGTTTGTCTCTGCTGAGCCATGCTCTCAGCCAGCTCTTCTCCTGGAGTAGTGATGTAAGCAGAATGACAGTGATCATAGGCACCATCATCATCCTTGCAACCCAAGTCCATTTCAAAATAGGAATAATAATGGGCATCATCTTTGCACAGGCGTGCAATCAGTGTGCGGTTGTTGACGGGCTGTTTCTCTTGCTGGTTAAAAATAAAATAAACATAATTTTTATCCTCAAAGACTGCCACAAATTGTTGTGTGCTTGATGAGTGATAAGCTGACTTAACAGCTGCTGAGTCTGTATACATTTCAAAAATGTCTTTCCCATCCCTGTCGTAGAGCTGCCGAGTGCTGATTATTATTCCATTATCATTTGGTCCATTCCCTTTCCCAACAAACAGCACTCGGTCGTTATTCAAGGAAGTGATCAATCCCACAGTTGATACATTCTCATCGTTGCTTGCTACAAAGGATTTTTCTCCGCTACTGTCCACATAATACTTCTCTTTGCTAATGTCTTCTAGATCTCTGATGGCACAGATTCCCTTGAAAAGGCTTCCACACACCACAATTGTTTTATCCGCCTTGTTCAGCAACAGTAATTTGTTATAATTGTCAGTCAGTACTGCCTCTTTACATTGATTTTCATCAATGGGAGGTGTGCACTTTTTGTTGTCCTTTCTTGGACCTGTTTCTACAAACCTTATTACTTCCAGGTTTTCTGTAAGCTGATACAGAGCATTTACCACTCCCAAGTAGATTATCCCAGTGTCATTGTCCACTGTTAGATGATTTAGCTCTGTAGCACTCTGAAAAAATTTAAGCTCCTCATTTCTGGATAAGGTGATGCAAAAACAGCTCCAAATGCTCAGTGTCCAGGTCCATAAAGCCATTTCTATTAATACCTAAAAAGGGAAAGAAAAGAAGAATGTGAAACATATAAAAAAAAATATACACAAAATTCAGCAACATGAATTTTTTTTTTCTTTATGATTTCAGACACAAATATGCTTATGCATGTGTGGACAACATGAAGATTATGGAAAGCCTAAAACCCTGTTAATTGCCTAGCAATGTAATATGTTGGGGAAGGATTAAGCAATGTCATATGTCTAAATGACTATCATATAACCAATTAGATAATCAATCCTGTGCTAAAGCACAAAGAGAACAACAGACAATTTGAAGCAACACAGAGTGCCAAGAAGTGGTAGTCCTTCTCCAGGCAGCTTCATACTGTGTAAATTAGTTACTGTTGAGATCTTAAAAACAAGTCGGGGGATCTCAGTGTTTCATGTGGCTCCCCCTTAACAGAGGGGGAAACTTTGCATAAAAATGTTTGAGAGATTTGGTGTTGCAGGATTTTCCCCAGAAAGGAAAAAAACTTTAATTGACTACAAGTAAGTCTGGATCTGGCTGCGGATGCTCTTTGAGAAAGTCTTACACAAATCCTTCATCAGTATAAAGATGGAAGATGGTAGAGCCCCTAACATTTGCCTTTGGCCCCTGGTATGCATTACAGCCCAACATTCCAATTCACTAGAGTACTGACACTTACTAGTTTCAAATCTGCTTTAAGAACATCACCTAGAGCTTTATGGGATTAAGATTCTGTTACTGGGTTTGTTCTTTGCTTTCACTTCCCAAGCAGATCACCTGGCTGTTTGAAATGAGACAAAACCTTCTGTAATTTGTAATAAGAGATCTAATTTTAACCTGAAAAGTTAAACGAGGAGGCAAGCCCCAACTGGCTTCCCAAGCACAGAACATTTTGTCAGTGTTTTCTGCAAGTGTTTAGTTCTGAGAACAGAAACAGAAGGTGGCATGTTTGAACACACTGATATCAGGGCAAAAAGATAAATACTGTTTGGAGGAAGTACTGAAAGCCAAATATGATCCACAGTATTTTCATTTTCAAAGTTAACCACGTGACTTCGGAGTCTGATGAGGAAAGCACCTGTAAACTTAAAGGAAATCTCAAGATAAATCTGAAAATATCTGGAATTGTGAATAGAAAGGATAAAGAACCCCCAAAACCAAAAAACAAACCAACAGGAAAAAACAAGAGAAACATTTAACAAAGTAAGCTAACAGCAAAAGCCTCGTAGGAGGAGGAGAAGAGCACAGAATGCCAAAACAAGACATAAAAGGGAACCATACTCCTGTGTCAGCTACAACCTTTGTTTTGGCAGCAGTAATTGACTCTGGCGGGATGTGAAAAAGAATTGCCTGAATCATGATTTATGCTGGATAACTAAGGTTAAACATCAATAACCAGACTCCAAAAGCTTGAGCAGGGAGAGAAGGATACTTGTGAGCACAAGCCATCTGCCGGCTCCCCAGACCACCCCAGCATCGCCAGCAATGCAGAAAGACAACTCCTGCCCTCCAGTATTGACCACACTTTGCTCCTCTACAGAGAAAGTGTGTGTGTAACAGTGAGAACCACTTTTCTAAAAGCAGAGTGATTCCAACCTCTAAAACCCAAAAAACTGAGTAAATGTAAGTCAACATAGTAACCAAGACAACATAAACGGCTAACTAGGCTAACTTCAGTCTTGTTTTGCTAAAGCTCTTACCATGCATCAAACTAAGAAGGTAACTTTAAAATGAGGTCAGAGAAAAGCGAGTGCATTACTGACAGCACAAGCCTGACTTTTTAATGATAGTTGACCTCATATGACAGTGACCAAGAAAAGGCTAAGAATTATAACCCATTCTTCAGACACACGGACTTCAGCTCATGCTTTGCAATGTGGTGAATTGTTGGACCTCTCTACAACAACCTTAGACCTGCTTTAAGGAATCCAGAAGAATTCTGATATTTTCTGTCAGAAACTCCTCTTTAATTCCTGCTCCCAAAGACCTCAATTTTCCCAACAAGCTTTGATCCCAGCTTGCATCTCTGTGGCTAAATTGTGTATCATAATACACGTCATCTAGTTTCAAATGATTTCCCTTACAGTTATCTGCAATGAAATAAACAGCTTGATATACTACTGCAGTGTTGTTTCATAACAGTTTTACCATTCTACTGTCTATTGCAGAGATTCACTTGGCCCTGTTTTTCCCACAAGGCACTTATTGTCAGATTATTATAATCTCTATTCTCAGTAAAGGAAAAAAAAATAAATCCATAAATAGCTTTACTTATAAAATATGCCCTGAATGAAAAGTAATTCATTATACCTCAATTTTTGTATTCATTTCACCTCCACATCCATTTATTTCAGTGGATTAGAAACATATTTTGTCCATTTGAGGCATCCAGGACGCAGAGGCTGCACTTACAATACACCTGCCTTTGTCCCACATGCAGAACGAAGAGTCTTGCTGGCTCATGCCAGAGCCAGAACGTAAGAAAAAGTACATTTTGCACCTCTAAAGCAGACTCTTAAAGGAGTAATTAATCCCTCTGTACAAAAATAGGTAATGCTTCCTCCCTACTATTCTCTGCCTTGTTTACTTATCAAATTTTTGACTTAAATTATTCAGAACTACAGACATTCTCCATTAATTCTGTCTTTCCTTCTTCCTTTTTTCCTCTTTTTTGTTGGCATTAACTCCCTACCACCCCAGTATCTTGCCAAACACCATCAGATTATCTCAGACCTCCATGCAAGGTGAACAATTCTTCATTCTCCATATAACGTATTAGTTTCATCACCCACCCCCCTTCCAAAGCAAACAGTAAACAAAATTTAAATACGCTATGGAAAAGATCCAGAACCAAATTTCCATGCACTTCTCAAACACTAGGCTTAAGGAAAGGAAAAGCAAACAAAATGGAATGAGGTGCACTACAACCACAGGTCATTCTTGCCTGATCTTAACTGGAAAGAAGCAGCTGGAGGAATCCTGCAATGACCAGCTGATGTGGTAGGAACAACAGGACTGCTATTAACACAGATGCACTACTAAGTTAGGTGCTATAGAAATGTATCAAGGAACAGTTTCCTGCTGTGAAAAACTTCTGTTTCAAATGTACAAGTCCTGAAAACAAAAGTGAAAATGAGAAAGAAGCCCAGGCTGGAGCACGAAATCCGAGATGCTCAACACACGGATTTCCAATGACTTAGTCACACACTTTAAATACACATGGGTCTGTGTGGCTTACTCAGAGTCATGCCCTGGTCCTGAGAGCTGACATACACCCTCTGGCCTCAGTTTACATTTAGTTTTAAGCCCTTTCTCAGACTCAGGATAAAAGAAGACACAATTTGTTTTGTGCCTCTCAAATTCTTGTCTTCATTCTGCCTCTTGCTTCCCCGATGCAACTAGAATCACATCAAGATTACCTGAATTGCAAAGCCATTTTCTTTTTTGATTCCTCCCTTTTTCATCATTGCCTTCTGGATCCTTTCCACCATCTTAAAACATACTCCTTTTCTGATTCATATCTCCTTTCTCAAGTAACAAGTGATAGGACAAGAGGAAATGGCCTCAAGATGCACCAGCAGAGTTTTAGACTGGCTATTAGGAAACATTTCTTCACCAAAAGGGTTTTCAAGCATTGGAACAGGCTGCCCAGGGAACTGATGGAGTCACCATCCCTGGAGGTATCTAAAAGATTGTGTAGATGTGCACTTAGGAACATGGTTTAGTGGTGGACTTGGTAGCCTTAGGTTAACAGTTGGACTCAATCATCTTAAAGGTCTTTTCCAATCTAAAGGATTCTGTGTTTCTATGATATACCTTACACACGACTGGATGTGATTTTGAAGAGTATCCTAGAAGGAGTGCAGTAATAATAAACATAGTCCTAAAACATAAAAAACTTACAAAAATGTGTGTGTTGGAATAGCTGTGATTTGAAACAAGTGTTATTCCCAAAATGATGGACAAGAAAGTCTTCAGTGAAGGAATAATCTTACCAGTTTAGCTCCAGTGGTGTTTTTGCAGAGCTGTTCTTCACAAACCATATATATATACTGAGTAAAACTGTTACCTCATCTCATCCAGACAAAGTTTTGTTACTTGGAATTCTGGGTCTAGAGACAGCACTTCTGTCAAGAGAGGCAGATACTGATACACTTTAACAGCAAGCAATGCAAAGAACTGTGGTTCTCCCTGTAAACTTTCCCTTCATCAGGGAGATGCCATAAGATACAAAAGACCTTTAAACTGGAAAAAAATGGTAAGACGACTGAAACAGTGCAACTTAGAAAAGAAAAAAATCCAAAGAATTCACCCAAATTGCACAGATATTTGTGGAAAGAGGAATGAAAGAATTTTCTACCTCATTTTGAGTAATTTTGCTGTTACTGATGGGTTTTTGCTCTTACTGATAGCTTCTGATAGGTTTCCCACAAGTCAGAAAGAATACAGCTTTCATTTTTAAGCTCAAAGGAATTCAGAACAGAAACCTTTTGGATTTCCAATCTTCTACTTGTGTGAGAACTGTAGGTAAACATGAGCCCTTTCCTCCCCAGCTGCAGCTTTTATTACTATTTTCTAAAACCAGTGAACAATTTAGCTTGCTGGTTCAAGAAAGAGATCACTTGGAAAAATACTCTGCAGGATTCAAACTAGTTTCCTAAGAGCACAGCTACATGCTGAAAAGGCTTTGAAGAGAGAACAGCTCTCTGCAGACTGTGCCATATGTCCAAAATTGGTTTAGTAGAACTACCAAGAACAGCGATCACTGTGATGGGTGTCCATCCCTTTAGTTGTGATGGTTTCCTGTTAGCAGGTGGGATCTGTGGGCCAGTGAGCTGTGGGAGGTCACTTTGTGGAGACTGAAAAACCAATACCCGTTCCTTTGGAAGCTGTGATAGCCTGCACTGCTCAGTCAGAAAAGAAGTCATTTTCCTTCCCTTTTGGTGCTCCTAGAAACACAATTTGCAAAGATATAGCGCATCTTTGTATGGGACAAACCATTCCATCTGGTCAAACTGTTGGAAAAGTGGCCAAAAAATGGCAAATACTGATTCTACTCCAGATGTGGAAGACAAAAATTTTGCTTGTTTCACATGGCATATTCTCAATTATTTTTCTTATTTTTTAATTAATTGTCAATAATATGAAGTTTCTTTTTCAATATGTGTAATAGTTATATTGATATGGATCATCTTTTACAAGAACTGTTTGGAAATTAAGGAAATAATGACTGTTACTCCCTCAATCCCTGTGCATTCTGCAAGTGTTTTCTCTGCAGACCCTGGGCAAAACAAATAGAAGACACATGAAACCACCAATTCAGGTTACTGAAAACCAGGGTTTCCTATATCATGGTTTCATCTGGCAAGAGCCAGCTATGGTGGGTTGACTCTGGCTGGATGTCAGATGCCCTCCAAAGCTGCCCTATCACTGTCTTCCTCAGCTAAACAGGGGGAGAAAAACACAAAGAAAAGATTGTGGGTTGAGATAAGAACAGGGAGAGATCACTCACCCATTACTGTCACGGGCAAAACAGGCTCATTATGGGAAATTAGTTTAATTTATTACCAACCAAATCAGAGTAGGGTAATGAGAAATAAAATCTGAATCTTAAAACGCCTTCCCTCCATCCCTCCCTTCTTTCTGGGCTCAACTTTACTCTTTATTTTCTCTACTTTCTCCCTTCCCCTAACAGCTACACAAAAGCAATAAACCTATACCATGGTTTCATTTGCTAAGAATGAGCTGCTCCAAAGAGGAGTAAATCTATCTCTCATGCCTGCAACATCAGCAGAGGCCAGTGGTGGCTGGGAGACAAAAGCATGCACTGGGCTGTTCCCCTGAGAAAGGGGCACGGGCAAGAAGATTCTTACATCACTCTGGAGACTCTCATCTTTCAGAAGATCTGAGGTGTCAGCAGCAAAAAGAGCTCAGATAACTCACTCCCTGAGTGAGCTCATTAACTCAAGTAGACACTGAGGCTTCCCACCACCTGGCTAGCTGGAAGCCCAAGGGCAAAGAGGCACATTGAAAAGGATGAGGCAGAGTTGCAAGAGCAAGGCCACCCAAAGAGACTTTTAAGGACTTTTCTTGACCTTTACTTACAAGGTTATTCCCATCAAGCTTCCCAAAAAGGCAGATGCTGAGTTTTGAGAATCCATGTTACCAATCATTTACCAAAGATCACCAAACCTTGCTTGTGTTCCACAGTTACCAAGCGGGTAAGGAGGGGATTAAACAGGGGATCTCATCCAGCTATAATATCTCTAGCAACTACATTGAAACAGTACTGCTACAAACAAATGGGCCACCAACCCAAACAGAAAAGTTTTCCTGTCCCACCATGGACATGCTTTTCCACGTCCCACCATGCCTGGCATTGCAACTGGATTAACAGCTGAGGAGCTAAGCTGCTTTTCATGGCAGGACCTGTATCCACCAGCATCTCGACGCCAAGGACTCTCATGAACTTGGTGCAAAATGGCCAGGGTTGAGTCAAAAGTTGAAGTGAGGCAAACAGCTAGCAAATTCAGAGTTCACATTAATAATTGTGTCATTAGCTTCAAGCTAAATTAATAACGCTATTGGTAGGCTGAATCAAAACCTTTCATCTGTGCACATCTGAACTCCAATATATTGAATATTCTGATCCAGGTCCAAATTCAGAGGAAGAGGGAGCAACACAAGCCTTAATTTTTCAACTAGATGTCACTCAAAAGAGCATTAACAACGGGGAATGAGACTCAGAAAATGCATACTTACATATTTTGTGATTGCATTCAAGAATTTCCAATAAAGTGCTGTCTGTGCAACATCAGCAGGTAAACAAAAAGGCACTTTGCAGATTTATATGCCGTTAGAAGCAGAGCCATGCTACACAAGCTGAACTGTAATGAATTCCCTGGTTTATTGCAGCCAGACCTGGCAGCATTTTGATTTTGAAAATCTTTTACACCATGGGTTCCGCCGTAGTCCAAGGGTGAGGTTTTGCTGCTCTTAGGAATCAAGACAAAAATTCTCTGAAGTGAAAATACCTGCAAGAATTCACAGTGCCAAGTAGCTTAAAAACGCCAGTAAAAGTAGCTGCCGTGGAAATATCTCATTCCATAGCATTAGCTACCAGCAATAACAGAGTATAAACCACTCTGAGCCATAGCCGCTTATGCCAGAAAGGTCTCCTCAAATCCTAATTTTTATCATTGTATTTTTTGTTACAAAGACAAGCATTGATATTATCATCTCAAGAGGGTTGCACCAGCCCCACTGATGCAGGGAGGAGCACACACAGAGAAGAGAAGCAGACCTGCATTCCTGCCTTCCTGGACCACACCTCCTGTTCGGTTTGGGCTTCTACATTCATCCCTTCATCTTTTTTGCATTCCCTCAGTAGAAATGAAGCACTAATTTTAATGAGGCTTTGTTTTCTCAGTGTTACAAAGATGTAGTTGATCTGCAAGAAAAAGCAGCTGAGTAACGGGTTTAACAGCAAGCAGCTGACTCTGCAGGAATCTGAACCCACAGAACCTTCTCTTTGAATCACTTCATGGTTTTGTTAAACCGTACAGTTTCCTAACTAACAAAAATCTGGGGGTTTATTTCTTTTCCAAGCTCATTGAGCACTAAGCCCAGTGATGCCCTATGGACTAACTTCAGCTTGTCCTGGGTTCAGCAGTAGCAGTCATTTTTCTCCTTCTTAGCAGCTGGTGCAGTGCGGTGGTTTTGACTTTCAGCCTGGGAACAGCGCTGATAACACCGATGTTTTCAGTTGCTGCTCAGTAATGTTTACTCTG